>NW_021029912.1:183970-206281 GCF_004153795.1 Camellia sinensis | reverse complement strand
CCTCTGTTTTTACTTGGTTTTGGTACACCATGCATGCTTAGCATACCTACCATGTAATGCCATGTTATTGCCTCAATGTGCCTTAGGTTGTTAGCCCTTGTTGGAGCATGTTTTAGGCTTAGTCTTGTGAAGATTATGTGCATGTTTTTCCATGTTCTAGATCTGTCCTAGGTTGTATGGGTCAATTTTAGCATGCATCATATAGCCCCTTTGCATTCCGGCTTGTTGGCCTTAAGTATGTGCATGTATAGCATGACATCTTTGCATTGGTTTGGTGGTTTGGGGCCACCCTACATGTTATTTCAGTCCTTTTAGCATGCCTAAATGTTTGCATTTTGTGGCCCTTTTGTTGCTTCAAGAGTTGATGCTCCATGCTTCATATTTGTTCCATGATGTACACCTCTAGGATTAGGTTATTTAGATGCCATCTAAGTAGTCCTTTAGCCTTGTTTTAACATGCTAAAAATCTGTTTTTAGTTGTTTAATGCATGCCATGATTGTTGTGCTAAATGTGTTTCAAAGTTTCATGACTTGCCTCAAGTGTTCGGACCATGCTTGCATGCATTTGCTTATCTTGTTTAACATGATTTGACATCATCCTAATATGATTTACAATGCTTGTGTTGCATGCTAACTGTCCATGATTACCTCCTTTCAAGTGTGCTTGAGAGTTGTACAATTTGTGCCTAAGTGTTGGTCCTTGTGTGCATGTATGTTTGCATGCCATTTAGTCCTCATTTTATAGCACTTTGGCTACTGTTTTAGGCCTTATTAGAGCTGCCCAAATCTTGTATAAGTCCATCTTTGCATCCATTTGCATGCTTACCTTGAATGTTTACTTGTATGCTTGCATAAGTTTGTTGCCATGTCATGTTGCATCCTTAAGCTTGCATGCCTAGGTTGCATTACATCAACATGCATTCCTTGTCCCTTGATTTGGGTGATAGGGATTAGGACTTTGGTTTGATTTGGTTTGCATGCATTTGAAATCAAAGTTGCATACTTGATCACTTGGGCCATCATGCATGGAAATGCATAATTGGTGGTCCGAGAATCGAGACACATGCCCCTTTGAGTCATTACCATGATAAGGGACATGGTTGGTGCATATATGCCTTGAAATGTGCTGCCATGCTTTGCCTTGCTCTCTGTTGCTGTCATTTGCAGATTCTGCAGGAACACTCTGCCGACCGGCAGTGTCAAGTGCCGACCGGCAACAATTTCTCTGCCGACAGCTTCATTTTGTGCCGGTGGCCATACCACACTGCCGGTGACAATTCCATCTGGCCAGTGGTGATCCCCTCTGTCCAAGGGAGCAGTCCTGAGGTTTTGACAGCCTCTAGAAGAGTGAAGGAAGGAAAACAGAGGCAGCCTATGCATGGCGGTGCATTTCCCGAGGCGATTTACTGCTTTTCTTAGCTTATTTAATTTGTTAATTAAATTAGGCAATTTGTAATATTAATTAGCTTGCGTAGTTAATTAATTTGTAATATTTATTTGGTCCCTCCGAGTGAGGGCAAATCTGTAATAAGTGTGTGTGAGTGGTGTGTATGTTTTCCAATCCCCACTTCTTTCTTCCGTGGTGTGTATGTCTTCCAATCCCCACTTCTTTCTTCCCTTTTACTTACCTGCTTTGATGGTTAGTATTAGGGCACGTTTAATTTAGCATACCTTATGCTATGCATGTGTGCATCCATGCATTTGTATTGCATGCATTAGGCTCGGTACATCACGCTAACTGCATCTGTACTTCAATTCCCAAATTGAATATGTGATAGTTGATCGCATTTCATATGCCATGCTTAGGTTAGCCGAGCCTATCTAATTGCATCCTGTATGTGTTGCATTAGGCAATTTAACATGAACTAGGACACGCATGTTTGCTAACTAGTTCATTGTTTTGGCACGGAGTACGATGTAAGTATTTTTTGCTTTAGCATCCCGCATGCGTATGAGTGTTGCCATGACAGTATGCTTGCCATGTGGCTAAATGCTTATCTGATAAACTGATTGAATGCCTGTGGGTGAAGGTTGGATTGTTTGAGTTGGGAAAACTCGTTGAAATCCGCATTTTAGTCTACTTGCGAGTAGCAAATCCAAAACACTTTTCAAGACAAACGGATATGCAATACTTGTTTCCCAAATTAGGCAATCTAGTCTATACTTGTTTGTTGCGCGCATAACATAGTAATTCTAGGCTAATAAAGGGAATAAGAACACATAACGTTTTCAAAATCGGATATCATGGTTAGTAGAGGCCGGTCTTCGGACCGAGCGAAAGGGGGTGCTCATAGCTGACCTTCCTCGATCGTACCCAAGCTCCCGAGCTGAGACAAACTCCGGTGATGACGGACATGTGGCCTTCGACACCGAGTCAAGGTTTCCTAAATTTCCCCATTTTAAAAATATTTAGGTGGCGACTCTATATCTGGCAAAGCAGTCCATATTTGGCACTACTTTTCAAAATAATCTGTTTTCTCAAACGATTTGCCAGATGTGGACTCTTTGGTTCAGACTTAGAACCGTGACACAAATCGAGTCCGAACTGTAGCGAGGGCCCCTCGCGGACGCGTTACAGATACCTTTGAACATCGAATTTGAACTCCAAGAACAGTTCTGGAATTTCCAGAAAGTTGATTACCGCTCGAGTGGGGAAATCGCCGCTCGAGCGTGAATTTCGTGCTCCTAGCACTTTTTGCAGACATGGTGTCCGCTCGAGCGGGGGAGTTCACGCTCGAGCATGGAGCCATGTAAAGAGGCCTTCCGCTCGAGCGCCAGAGTTCGCGATCGAGCGTAATTTTGATGCATCCAGTGCTTTTGCAGGCCTTAAGGGTACGCTCGAGTGGGGAAGTCCACGCTCGAGCGGGGACCCTGTTTTCTGAAATTTTGAAAATGCACTCTGTGTTCTGTTTTCCGTTCCCTTTCACTTCTAAACACTCTTAGGCATACATTGAGCATTGTAATTGGATTAAAGAGATAAGAATGAAGCCTAAAGAGGAAAATGTGAATTTTGAACGGATTGAATTGTTAGTGACCCTTTTATGTTCATGGCATGTGTAGGGTCGAGTTCTAGGGCGAACCAATCAACCGATCACTGTGAGTAATATCTGACATATGTTATTGTCCAATTGCTACTTCTATGTAAGTTTTGTAAAGTTCATTAATTTGAATGGTAGACACAGTTTGATACGAAAGGCCTATGAGCCAGTTTGATATGATAAAAGTTTGAAAAGGCCTAAGAGCCAGTTTGACATGAATGAATTGGGCCCAAGGCCGTCTGTTGTATAACGTTGCAATGCATTTCCTTTACTTGATATTATTCACTGGGCTTTCGCTCACACTCATTCATGTATTTGTAGGTGAGCCAAGGGAGGTCCAGACCCAGCCCCAGTGAAGCTTAAGTGGATCAACATAGGTTTTTGGAAAGTCAGCCCTTGTGTCTCACGCATGAGACCCATCTTCGCCCCTTTTGTTCTGTAATTATATTTTGTCATGTTGGTGAAGTTTTGTATATGTCTATACATAGTTACCTAGGGTTGACTTACTTTCAGATGATCCTGTTGTACAGAATTTATGCTACTGCTTTGAGTTATGAGTTATTAATGTCTATGAATATGGTTTGTTTTGACGTGCTGTATAAACACAGCTCTAAGGACAAAGTTTTTTAAATTGCTTCCGTTTGGCCCCCCTCAACTCTGTTAAATACGTTTGGTTTAACTTGAGGCCGTAGGTAATCTCACGATTACTGGCCGGTTATGTCCTTAACCCATGGGGGCGGGTTCGGGTCATGACAGAGTGGTATTAGAGCACGAGTTAATAACTCACACACTTGTCCAAAAAGAGCAATAAGCGTCTAGAAAAGATCTAGGATGCATTCATGTTATAGGTATGAATTTGAAAGCATTGAGAATGTGCTTAACTGTTTAATGTGGACAGCTATATGTTATAAGTTTGTGAACTACTTGCATTGTAAATTATCTGAATATGTATGCTCTTTGTTATACTTATATTTGTGTATCTTTTGTACAAACTATAATGCAAGTTTAATCAGATAGTGAGAACACGAGGTGATGAGATAGAGGAATCATCTGCTGCCAGAATAGACATGATAGAAAGGTTGATATAAGAAATGGCAGAAACCTTGAGGCAACAACAAGAATGGCAACAACAGTGGCAGCAGCCACATCCTCCACCTCCACCTTCGGCACCTCTCGTGCCAGATAACCAGAATGATGACCGAATCATAGCTCTCACCAAAGAGTTCAAAAAGATGAAACCACCACAATTCCATGGTGGATTGGACCCTTTGAAGGCTGAAGCTTGGGTCCTCGGCATTGAGAAATTATTTGAAGTGTTCCCCTGTTTAGAGACACAGAAAGTGCTTCTAGCCACTTTTATGCTAGAAGATGAGGCCAGAAGATGGTGGATGTTAATGCGTGAGAGTTACAAAGATGCCGATTGGGCAAAATTTTTGGAAATTTTCTTTGACAAGTACTTCCCGTAGTGTGTCCGGGATAGGAAAGTGGCGGAATTTATAGAACTCAAGCAAGACAGCATGACTGTAGTTGAGTATGAGGCCAAATTCACTGAGTTGGCCAGGTTTGCACCACATGTAATTGACACCGATTATAAGGAGGCAAGACATTTTGAAGGTGGACTCCGAAGTGACATCCTAGAGAGAGTGAATGTCCTGAAGTTGGAGACCTACATTGGGGTGCTTGACAGGGCCATCATATCAGAGAATAACGTAGCTAGACAAGCTAAGCCAACAACAGAATGGAAGGGTAACAAAAGGCAACGTTTCTTCTCAAAGAAGAAATTTTCAAAAAAGCAAAACACAGGCTCCTCAAATACTTCGAATTTTTCCTCCAAGACACATATCTCATGTGCAACATTTACAGCAAAAGGCACCGTGGGGTTTGTTACCGTGTGTCAGGGGCCTGTTTCAAGTGTGGTAAACAAGGGCACATGGCCCGAGATTGTTAGCAGAATAGTGGGAGAACGGCTGCTAGTTCCACTGCATCGATCCGAAAACCAAGAAATACTGTGAGATCTACTCCCTCCGGAGATACCATAAGGCAAGGGAGAGTTTTTGCGCTTGTTCCGAGCGATACACGGAATGCCAATGCAGTCGTTTCAGGTACTATCTCTATATGTAATCAGGATGCTTTTGTGTTAATTGACTCCGGATCCACACACTCTTTTGTGACATATGCATTTGGATCTAGACTGAATAGACCTTTAGAATTATTGCCATATCTGCTATGTGTGTCTGCTCCATCTGGGGAATCTGTATTGTGTGAATCTATATACCGATTTTGTGAAATGCATACTGAGGACGCTATCCTATATGTAGATTTGTTGCCCTTGAACTTTAGACATTTTGATGTAATTTTGGGCATGGATTGGTTGACCAAATATTGCGCCACCATTGATTGCGTGACAAAACGGGTCGTATTTAAACCACCAGAACAGAAAGAGATTGTGTTTGTGGGTAATGGGGTAGTGCCTCCACCTTATTTGATATCTGCAATGAAAGCATGTAAACTGATCAGGAAAGGGTGCCAGGGTTATTTGTGCTATGTGTTGTCTAAACAATCTAAGAATGTTGAATTGAATAATATTCCTATTATTAGAGAATTTCCAGATATGTTCCCAAATGAGTTACCGGGGGAATTGGTAGATAGGGAGATAGAGTTTACTATTAAAACTGTGCCAGGCACCCAACCCATTTCTAAAACTCTTTACAGAATGGCTACCGCCGTTTTGGAAATGACCTGATTTTATGTGATTTTTTAAAGAGTTTTGAGTGCACACAACTCAAAAGGAAAGAAATGAGCTCATGCATACATTTGATCAAAATCATCCCCAATGCAAGTAAAAATAACCTTCATCCACAGGCATTCAAACAGTTTATTTCGAGTAATCACGTAGCCTCACAGTAAGGTGCTAAGGATGGCAACAATCACACACATGAATATGCCAAAGCTAAAAAATGCTCACCTAGTACTCTGAGATAAACCAAAGAAAAAGAAAGCAATTAAAAAAATGTATGACCCTAACAATGCATATGACCAATGCAACACATACAAGAAAGCAACTAACTCAAAGCATGTGATAACGCAAAAATGGATGCAAAGCATGGCAATGATACGAAACGAAAACATGATGTTATATACAACCAAGGTAAGCGTGTAAATAAAAAGGAGAAAGAAACGAGGGTTGGAAGACATACAAATATTACAAATTTTCCCTCGCACAAGAAGGTCTGAATGGCCTAATTAACTAATTAATATAAACCCAAATAAATGAACTAATTATTTATTACAAGTCAGAATGAAAGCAACTAATTAATTACAAATTATTACAAATATCAAAGCCACTAATCTAGTGGACTCAAATGAGTGGCGAGTCACATGTGCATAACCAAGAACATCCTCTGGAAACCTCTCTGTTTACTGCCAGAACTTGCCTTGTTTACAGCCAAAAAATGATTCTATTTTGGCCCTAAGATCTGCTCTGTTCTGTTATAAAATCATCATTGCCGTACAAAATGCTTGGTCAGGCTGGCCTGATGCAGTGGTTGGCCGTACAGAGTAATGGTCGGCTGGCCACTGTTTCTGAAGAATACCCTGCCGTAACAAAATTGGAACTGATCACAACAAAGAGTTTCCAAAAGTTGTTCATCCTTCCTACCCCTCCTATCATAAGGATTTTCAAGGGGGGAGTAGGTTTGCTTTCCAAACCATCAATCATTGTAAATTTGTTGCATGATGATCGTAAGAGCAATAGGAGAAGACTTAGCTAAACACAAAAACAAAGGTACCTTCTTCTTATAATGAAATGTATTCAAGAAAGGGGTTGATATGCTTCATAAATCATCAAATATCACAAGTTAGTATGTGATGATTATGGAGCAACCAAAACAAAAAATAATAACTCAAGAAGTGTTGTCAACTCATCTCCCTACTCATGGAATAAGGATAAAACATCCATAACCATGCTACAATGCAAAACTAGAAGAAAGTTTTCAACATTTCTCAATAAAGAGCTCTCTAGGAGTAACAAAGCAAGTAAGGAAAAAAAAGACAAAAAGCAAGCTATCTAACAAAGCTTAAACACACAACTTGCCAAAGATGTTGATAACTCCTCTTTGTCATGGAACAAGGATGAGACATCTATTTCCATGTTTCGAAAATGATCGACAAGAGAGTTTTTCAACACTTTGAACATGAAAACTACTACCTAGCTTCAAGGTGGAGAACACGAATATCAAAGCAAGAAATTTACACTAGACAAATAAACTTGTGGCGGGGGGGCTAAGCCTAAGCTCTAATCCTTCCATGACCACAAGGTTCCAAGAGACATGATGAAAGCTATTACAAAGTGAAGACAATCGACTCAAATGGATTGGTTGCTATATCTTAAACATGTCAAATCCAAGGGGACTTACAACAACACAAATACGATATTTAAAGCATATGAAGTAAGAGCACATGTAGTGGGGAGGACTAAGACCCTTTTATAAGCCCATATTCAATTCATATCACACAAAAACAATCTAAAAATAGTGATAAAAGGTACTGAAATCTAACCGAATGAAGTGAAAAGAGAGCAAGAAAAAATGAAAGAAAACAGGATGCACAACTAGTGAGCTAGCCAATGAAAGGGTGGCTAGCTCACTCACTTTTTACAAAGTTTTAATCACATTTTAAGCATAAAATATGAAATCAGTATGTAAAGACAAAGAAAAGAGAGAGGAAAGATGGTGAAAGAGTTCAAAATTTATCTCTTGAGAGAGACGATGAGCTTCTTAGTTAACAAACTTCACTCTCTACACTCTCAAGTATATGAAATTATGTTCAAGAACCTCAGCAAAAGCTTCAAGTTTAAGCCTATATGGTGTATCTATTGTGTATGTATATTGCAAGAGAGGAGAGAAGTGTGTTGGACAAGCAATAGGCTCTTAAAGATTTTTTCTAACCCTAAACCATGAGTAGGGTGTTGTATTTATAGAAAAACAACTTCTCATGTCGGAAATATCTGTAAAAGGGACAACTGGTCCAAAACATGTGCATGAGAGCAGTTAGCTGCTGCAAGATATCTGTCTTCACTAAACATCGTCGGCCAGCCACGAGGATGTACGGTCGGCCTAATGAAAATGGCCTGCTGGCCATCTGCTGTTCTCTAAGTGCTCAGGCTAGAAAAATATAAGGTTTTGGTCAAAATGGGGTGCAAGGTTTTGGTTTTAAAGCTCAAAGCTGAATCTTTTTGCTAAAGATTCAAACGATTGCACAGCGTAACATTTCATTATCGAGTGTTCAGAGTGAACCGCCCAAGTTTTAAGGGTGGTCAAAATGGGGTGTCTACAGTTGCCCTTCTTTGATAGATCTCGAAGTCATTTCATGATGTGAGTGAATGTCAAAGCTCGAAGACGACCCAATTGACAAGGTCATAAGACTTGGGCAAACAAACAAAATGTAAATGCAATTGGTTAAACTCAAAAGTTGTCTACATATCCCTTTGCAAGGAATTAAGCCAGCGTAGTTCAAGGGCAGGATACAAACGATTTTCAAATACAATGCAACAGTTGAAACCACAAACAAGAATACCGCTTGAAAATCATGAAGATGAGATCAATGCAATGCAACAATTGAAACCATGAACGAGCATACCGCCTAAAGATCATGAAGATAAGAAACGGGACAAGCCAAACTACATATCACGTAGAAAGGGTGAACAGATGCAAGCCAAGCCATGCTTCTCACGGAAAGGGTAAAAAAGGTACAAGCCAAACTACACTTCGCGCAGAAAGGGTAAAAAGGGTACAAGCTAAAGGGTAAAACGGGTCTAAGCCAAACTACGTTTCGCGCAGAAAGGGTAAGAGGGGTACAAACCAAACTATGCTTCACATAGAAAGGGTAAAAGCTCTTTGCCAGACTACACTTCGTGCAGAAAGGGTAGAGGGTGCAAGCCAAACTACGCTTTACGCAAAAAGGGTAAAAGCTCGATGCCAAACTACGCTTCGCCCAAAAAGGGTAAAAGCAAGCCAAATCACACCGTTGCGCGATAAGGGTGGATACAATGAGATCAATCCGTATGAATTCAAAATAAAATGCGGTGCATATTCTATGCAACATAACATACAACATAATAGAAAAGATAAACAAAAAGTGGTGGCTTTTAAAACACCTTATAGGGGGAAGTGGCGATGAACAACCCTGTTCTGCCGGGGATCTTCCTCTTCTTTTTCTATTTTTCAAACTTCTACCTTCAATTCATAGTCAAAGGTTCTCACATGCTGAAAAGAGGGTAAAACCTGCTAGAGCTCGAGGTCAAGGCACATTCACGCCTCGAAGAAATGGTGAGACCTAGAACGGTGCATCCAGAATGGAATTTCATAATTGTTTGTAACTGAAACAAACTCAAACATTCCAATTTTGCCACTTTATAGATGAATACAAGAACAAACATGCTCCAAATTACGAATAATCCCAGCAAAAATCATCAAAATACACTGGAACAGTCAACCGACCAAAAGAAGGGCTGGCCATACAACATATTGGTCGGTCGGCCAACTGTTGCAGTTATCGGGGCAGAATCAGGTTTTCAACCTGTGGCTCATTAAAAACACATTTTGGCTCCTCATTTCACAACCATATCTTTTGAAAACCCTTTCCCTCTCACTCTAGGCTCTCTCTCACACTCTCTCTAGATTTTCATTCTACTCGCTTTACCCAACGACCCACAGAAACTTTTTTCACGAAACCCATTTGGCCCTCTACATTTTAAACCGATTGGATTTTGATTCGGTCGATTTTTGGGGTTTCTCATTGTTTTTTGCTTGTTTCTCATGGGTTTTCTTGGTTTTTGTGTACTTGCTCTCGTATTTTCACTTTTTCCTCTCATTTTCTCTCTCCTAGGGTTTGATTTTGGTTTTTTTTTTTATACTTAATTCTCCTATTTTTTCTTATTTTTCTCTCACCACCCACTATGTTCTCCATGGCTGATGATAATATTCCACGTGATGACACCCCTCCCAATGTGCCTATTTCATCGCTTGTTACAGGTGTAAAGGACCTAATGATAGAGGAGGCAGACAAGATGGCATAGGATATTGCCATTAACATCGCCGCAAAGGAGATTTATCCTCCAGAGCCTGAGCCCAAGTTACCATCACTGAGGGTGAGACCATTCAACCTAGCCACCTACCACCCGCGCACGCACGAGATGGCCCCCGGTGGCGTGCTAAGATTTGAGGACTTTGCCTGGGGCGTGCTTGAGGACTTCCTCTTGCGAGAGCACACCTTGCACCTCTCCCATGACGCTTTTGAGGTAAGAAATTTTGCTCAATTTATGCTCTTGCTTGCTTTGACATTCATTACAACCCTTTATCTTGCCATGCATTTAGCAAATTCTTCTTTCAACATAGGGTGACGCCTATGCCTAGAGGGGTTATGGTGTAGTGACAGTGAGGGATTGGTATCAGGAGTTCCCCACTCGAGTCCGAGAGATGGTGGATGAGGCAGGCTTTGGCCTATTCCTCTTCGGGCTCTCATAGCTACAAGCCAGTCGGCCCTTGCTCGACGCCCTAGTGGAGAGATGGTGGGACACTACCAACTCCTTCCACTTATTCACTACCGAGGAGATGACGAAGATGCCCTACGACTTCTCCATGATCATGGGGCTACTAGTAGGGGGTGATCTGATCTCCTTCAATCTAGACGTGGGCAAATGGCGGGCCGCCTTGGTCTATCTTCTTGGAGCACGCTCTCCATTGGATAGGTCATCCATGGTGAGGTACAGCTGGTTATACGACGACTTCCACGGGAGCCAGTCGGAGACTGAGGAATAGATGGAGCAGTACACCAGCGGATTCTTGATCTATCTTCTCGACACCACCTTGTTCGTGAACAGGTGGAACACCGTGGGTCTGTATCTACTTAGCACTTTGGTGGTGTTTCCCCGAGTGCGCTACTACGACTAGGGTGGCACTGGCCTTGCCACCCTGTACAACTATAGGAGCTCCAGTTCCCACAAGAAGAGAAACATGGTTGGTGGCTATTGAAGAGCCTAGGAGGTACATTCGGCACTTTCATTTCAATTTCTATTGTAACTTATGATTTCTGCTTTGTATTTCTTTATTTCTGCTTTTACCTGTCAACTCACAAACTATTCTCTTCTTGTAACTTTGGGTATATGCTTACTTCCCCACCCTCGCCCAGATTTCAAGAGATGAGGTGGCTGCAGTTGTGCCTCACTCGAGGCTGTATGACAGCAGGTGCTATCCCCAGTGCTGTAGTGTCACCACATTTCCCTTCTATCGTCACTACTTCGATACAGTAACGACACGCAAGGTAATCTGAAACTCATACCCATTCAATTCCATTTCTATTACTTCCGTTCCATTTTTATTGCTTTGGTCTATACTTTGACAACTGACTTCAACTATGCATCCTCTATTTGCAGGTTACTTGGCAGCCGTGGATGGTCATTCCTAAAGGGATGAGGGATGAGTACACCGGGTCCTGGGATACCTCCCAATTGCAGATCTTGCTGGAGGGTCTCTTTTGCAGGAACTAGTACTTGGGGAAGCATTTTGTTTGCCAGACTCTGGGCCTACCCGACCCCATTGTTCCTATCCCCCTCCACTATATATGAGGACTGCCAATAGCCTTCCTATCGATGCTATCATGACATTCATGATGGGGCAAGATGCTGATATGTTCCGCAGGGAGAGGGACTACACTACTTTCATCTGAATCCATCTTATGCTGCCTCTGAACAGAGCTCACGTGGGAAGCACTACAGATGTACCCACCACTAGAGACATCGCTTCCATGGCTGGGCCTAATGTTGGGGGTGCAACCCCCACCGTTCATGTAGTCGGTCTCCCCATGATCCTGACTACCATCACATACTAGCGGCCCAAAAGGACTGCCCACCAGATTCCGTTTGAGCACCCGGAGGAGTGCGAGTATGTTAGGGACCCCAACGTCTAGTAGGTGTGTACTTTGTCTTTCCATTTGTATTTCACATTCCCTTTTCTGTATACTAATGTTCAAACTCACTTGCAGGTGCCAATGGGTTACGTAGATGGCCTCCGTCAGTTGGTCAACTCCTTGGTCCACATAGTGTGGATGAGGAAGGCATTGCTCGCATACCACGGTCATTAGGTATCTCACTTTTCTCATTTGACATGCACTAATTACCTTGAAATATATTTATACTATTCATGTACCAAACTATTCTGATACTCTGTTTCTTGCAAACGCTTTCAGCCTCCGCCTGCACCAATGGCACCCCTTCTAACAGCGAGGAGGGGAGACAGATGGGCCCCTGTATGCAGCAAGGGTGAGAGTAGAGGTAGAGGTAGCGGCAGAGGTGTCCCGAGTAGGAGTTAGTGTTAGAGTGGAGATAGCGAGTCCCAAGTGTAGGGGGCTTCTTCGTCCATAAAGAGGACCTTGACTAGCCAAGATACTGAGACTAGAGACACTGAGGAGATTGCTAGTGAGCGCTCTGAGTCTGAGGATGGAGACGATGATTCTAGCTCGGAGTCACATTCTTCCAGTGGGAGTGGTGCTGATGGCAATATAGATCTTGAGTCTCATCCTCAAAAGAGGATGAAGAGGCCTTCCTGACGCACCTGACTTGGTAGACACTGATTTTGGACTCCCTTTTTTTTTTTTTTCTTTTGCATTGTAGTATAGAAATTATATAGCTTCAGATAGGTTATTTACTTTTTGCTTTTCAAAACTTGTATTTTCTCTTTTGTAAAAACTATAATCAGGGTCGACCCTGCAGTTTATAAAAGAAAGAATTTTTGCTTTGCACACAATCTTGAGAATGGCACAACACTTGCATAAAAATGATTGTATTATGAATTTGAAGCTGAGAATGCTCACATTTGAACGAGTTCCTAATCGGATATTGAGCCTACAACCAACTAAAATACAAAATACGACTCAACAAAGGAAAAAAACAAAGTAAAAACAACTTAAATAAACTTATTTACACTTGCCAGAAACAAAAGACTCAAAACAAGACTCAAAAACAAAAACGGCAAACAAAATATTGCTGCCAAGTTGTTTGGTCAGTATACTTGGCTTGTCGGCCAATAAAATGTATGGTTGGCCAGCCAAGACCTGTCACTAGACAGCTGGCAACAACCGTCAGCCGCTCACATGCCCTTGTCTTCTATAAAGGGCTTCTCTTGCTGCTTTTACGATCAAAACATCATCTTTAGGCTAGTTTTCTCTGAAAATGGAGATTTTCCTTGTTAAGAGGCTCAAGGATCGGCTGGCCACTTTGGATGGCACGGAAAAGGTCAATTCTAATGGTTTTGGCATAAATGCTCTTTTTTCCTTGAGCCACACTCCACTTTGTTTTTTGTTTCTCCACGCCGCTGCCCACTGTTGGGACCTGGTTACTCATGTGTTTCACTTCAGATCACAAAAGATGTCTCCCACTCTTGAAGATTGTCAAGCATTAATGGAGTCTTGGCACAACGAAGAGATTATGCCTCAACCCCTTTTTGGCCACACACGGGCTCTTGAACGAATGTGTGGCCGCTCTTTCAACAAAGGCTAAGTCTTTGGCTCATAGTGGAGCGTTGGACATTCCTGGCCTAATTCGCCATTTTGCCAACATTGGAAATAAACATGATCTTCTTTGGTGAGGTTACGGACCACGCGCTCTCTGCATATGCTTGCTCACCCATTACCTTCTTGTCCCTAGTGGCAGCGGAGTCAGCATTAGATTGATTGAAGTGGCTCAACGCCTCAAGGAAGGCCGAAGCTATATAGGCTTGGCACTCGTCGAAAACTTAATGGGTTTGGATGCTTTCCATCGGCGAGAGACTTCTCGGTTTCTAGGGAGTCCACTGCTTCTCCAAGCACTGTTTCCCACCCTTTCTCATTTATGATTTCTCACATCACTTTGGCAATTAATCTCTATTTTCTCTCTAAAGCCCTTTCATTACTTTTTCTCTCAACGTACATCTCTCTCTTCTTTAATCAGTCCAATTTTTTATCCTTTCCCAAGTATGGTTGATGGATAAACTAAAAGTCGTGGACCCTTGCCACGAGTATTCGGCCAGATCCTGCTTCTTTCGTTCACAGCTAGTGAGCTTCCCTGGAGAGAGATTGTGGTGAGACTGGATATGCAGCAGATCTGTGACTAACATCGCTTGGCGATGCCCTTGGCTGAACTTAACCGAGATGAATTATAGCATGTCCTGCCAACTAGGTATACAGTTGATCGACCTTACTCGCCGTGTTTTCTACTTCCTATTCCGGTTTAGATGCTAGTTTGGGCATGAGTAGACTTGTTCAAATGAGGGGCTCGAATACCATGGTCTATTTCCAGCCTGTGCTTCATACTTGGCCCAATATCACACTGCTTGGAGGATGAGAGAGCTTTTCGCTCTTGCTACTAGCTTCAATTGTGCCCTTTTCGGTGAGTGCTTGGACTGGCTTGAGGATGAGACATGGGTTGGGCCATCCTTGGTGGTAGAAACATCTGAGAGTGTTGGCAAGAGGTAGAGGACTACTACCCAACTTATCTGTGCCCCTCGTTTATTACTTTGGCGTTTCTTTTCAAGTTTTATGATGTAAAAACAACTTTGAGTTAACCTGAGAGCTGGAGCGTGTACTTGTTTTGAAATCATGTAATTAAAGTTGTAAGCATTGAAAATTTTCCTTTTTGGTCCAAAAAATGGTCTGTTGTTGCAAAAAGTAAAAATTTGAGAAAATTAGCTTCATTAAAACCTTTCAAAACAAATTTTTGCAAACGGTCATTACTAGATACACATGGAATCAATCCTCAACACATACAACTCTGAATCAAGAATCATGACTACCTACAACTTCATTCACCTTCATCGTTGTTCTGCCCCTTGCTTTATCTTACAACTGGCCCGTTCTGGTAAATGGAGGTAAAACAACAAAGTTGATAGATGGTGAGATGGACTGAGCACACAGTTGAGTTGAAAATGATAAGGGTCGAACTTCAAGATGAAGTTGCCTACATATCCCAAAGATGAGAATCACGCCTTACGTAGTTCGGTTAAGATTCACTCGGGTATTAACTCTCTCCTTTTGTGCTATAACTTTTGTCAAAGCCGCCCTTGCAGGTTTTCAACCTTGCAAGCTTTAATTTTCTTTTAATTTCCAATTTTTCATGCTCTAACTTTTGTCTATGTCACCCTTTGGGATTTTCGGCCTAGCGAGCCTCTCAAGGATAGTATTTCTTCAACTTGTCCATATGAACTGGTTGTGAGAACTCCAAGCCATCTAAATCCATGAGGATGATTACTCCCCCTAACCAGATAAATTTGATGATGTAGGGACCAATCCAATTAGGTCAGAAATTGCCCCTATGATAATGGATGAGAGCTCTCTTTTATCACCATATCTTTTTTTTTTGAGATTTCTAGACTTGACTTTCATGTTGAAGGCCCTGGTAATTTGTAGACGCGCCCGCGAGGGCCTCATGCCTACAGTTCGGACTTAAATTGTCACGGTTCTGAATCTGATATCGCAAAGTGCAATGCAAGATCGATAAATCACCAAAGAGTCCAAATCTGGCAAATCATTTTGGAAAACTGATTTTTATAAAGAAGTGCCAAACATGGACTGCTTTGCCAGATGCAGAGTCGCCAACTAAATATTTTATTTTTTCGGAAAATTTAGAAAACCCTGACTCGTTGCCTAAGGCCACGTGTCCGTCATCACCAAAGTTGCCTCGGCTCGAAAACTTGGGTACGATTGGGGAAGGTCATCTATGAGCACCCTCGCTCGCCCGATCAAAGATCGGCCTATACTAAGCATGATATCTCATTTTTGGAAACACATGTGTTCTTATTCTGGTTAATTAGCTAGAATTACTATGTGATGCGCACAACACACAAGTATAGACTAGATCGCCTAATTCGGAACAAAGCATCGCATATCCATTTGTTTGGAAATGGTTTAAAGTTTGTTACTTGTAAGTAGGCTAAAATACGAATTTCAATGAATTGTTCCAATTCAAGTAATCCAACCTTCACCCACAGCATTCAGGCAGTTAAACCCATAAGCAGTTAGCCTCATGGCAAGCATGCTATCATGGCAATCAATGACACACATGTAGTATGCTTAAGCATAAAAGCATACCTAGTACTCCGAGCGAAAACAAGAGCTAGTTAGTAATCAATTCACAATCCTGGTTCATGTTAAGATGGCTAATGTAACGCATGCAAAATGCAACTAGAAATAGGCTCGGCTATCCTAAAATGGCATATAAGATGCAGCAATTGATACATGTATTCAACTTGGAATTGAAATACGATGCAGTTAGTATGATGCGCCGAGCCCGTTGCATGCAAGATAGATAAATGGATGCAAACATGCAGGCATAAGTATGCTAGACAAACGAATGGATGCAAACAATCAAAGAATAAGTATGCTAATTGAAAAATGACCTAAAACTAACCAACAAAAGCGGGTAAGTAAAACAGAGAAAGAGGTGGGGTTGGAAGACATGCACACATGCATGCACACTTATTACAAAATTTGCCCTCTCAACGGAGGGTCCGAATAAATAATACATGCCAACTAATTAACTAACTAACAAGCTAATTAATTATTACATAACCGAATTGAATAACTAGCTACAACTAATTATTACAAAACTTAATTAATTAAAAAATTAATTAGCTAACTACAAATGAAAAGCAACAATCAATGCTGCTCCAGATCTGCAAGGCACTGTCGGCCACTGATGTGCTGGGACACCAAGCTGCGGTAGAGCACAAAACAGAGAAAATGGAGGGTCTCCCAAGGATATGTACGCACTATGCCACCCCATATCATCTCAAAACATCAAGGGAGAGGCATAGTCGGATCCACAACCATCAATCACGCATCCCGATGCATGATGGCCAAAGATCCAACTTGTGCAAATCAATATGAAATGAATGCACAAGAAAATCACATAAGTGCCTAGAACTCTATCATGGATCATCAAGAGCATCGGCGACCGAGAATTGGGATATGTTTCATCACTTGAAGTACGAAACGCCCATCGTTCCTCGTGCTCGGATTAACACTTTAATCCAAACGACAATGCAAAACAAACATGGCAAACATGCAATATGACTTAGGCATGCAAACATGCAATGCAATAACCCGAGCATGCAACAAGCATATACGCATGATGTGAGGTAACAACCTTGAACAACATGATAAAATGCAGCATGAACATACAAACATGCAAGGCATGTGAAGGCAGACAAGTATGCAACAACATCCGAACTGGGACAAGCATGTGACAACATGGTAAGATGGGCTTACACTAAAAATAGATAGGCCTCAGCCATGCCTAAAATCAGTGGCCATAAGTGATGAATTGATAATATGAAAAGCATGAAAAGACAAGGCAAACATGCGTGCCAATTGGCTCAAGGATTTAGGCAGAAAGATGCAACTCTTAAGCATACTTAAAGAGCGACAAGCATGGATATGTGACAACAAGATAAGCTCTGAAATCTCATGTAAATTGATGCCAAATCAACTAAATAATGCAAGCATAGCATGTTAGAAAGCTCAAAGCTCGAAACTAACAAAGGGACTTAAGCCATGCCCATACAAGGCAAGCCCCAAAGGGCTGAGGGAACCTAAAACAGTCCCAAGGCAGGTCCAAACAAGACCAAAAACATGCTCGAAGCTAGCCAACACAAGCTAAAACACAAGGCCAAAAACATGGAGGATGCAAAGCTACAAAAGAGGCAATGCACTACACCTATTAAAACCAAACATGGCATGACTTGGACAACGTAAAACAGAGTTACATCATGGTATAACAAGACCAAAAATGCACTGATATGATGAGCCAAAGCCTTAGGCATAATGGCATGCACAATGATCCATTCATGAGGCATAAAGAGCCAAGCCTCCAAGGCATTAAAAGCATGTCAAATGCAAGTTTATGGCCACATTTGATGGACTGAAATAACATGTAAAATGATGGCAAAGCATGCAAACATCACATGTATGGCATGGTAGGGGCCTCAAAACCTAAGACTAACCTAAGCATTTACACTATAGCTATACAAAGCATGAGTGATATGGCCATGGTAGCCTAAAACAGTCCAAGAACACCTCAAAATAAGAACAAAATCATGCTGGAGCAAATCCAAAATATGCTAGGATGATGAGTCAAAGCATCATGCACATAAAGCTAGTAAGCAAGATTTGTTCTACAAGTATATGGAGCAGGCAAAATACGACCAAACTAGCAAAAGATAGAGTCATGGCATGCCAAATGATGACCAAATATATGCTGAAATGGACTGAACATAAGCTAAGATGACATGCTAAAGCAAGAAACATATAAAGCTAGTTTATGAGATTTACACTACAAGTGTATTGCACATGCATGGAGTGACAAAACCAACCCAAAATAGATCTAAGACATGGTAAAACATCACCAAAAACCTACTAAAATGGACTCAACACAAGCTAAGCAAACATGCTACTTTGATGAGCTACAAGTGGGATTACACTACACATACAAGATGCATGCAAAATGTGACCAAACCAGCCATGGACAGAGCCAAGGCAGGTCCTAAAAGTCACAGAAAAGGGCCTGAACCAAGCCTCAAAAATACATAGAGGCATGCTCCTTTGGAAGGCCAAAAATACAAGCAAACAAAGACCAAAAGAGAGGGGGCCACCCCCTCTGATTTGAGGCCTCAAAACCACATGCTTAGCACTGAAAATCCACTGGATTTCAGTGGTTAGAAGGCCAAACCAAGGCTAGCTCAAAAGCCTTAAGGCATGGCTTAATACAAGGCCAAACAAGGCCAACAAGAGGGTTAAAGACCCTCAACAACAAAAAGACCTGAAACAAACTTCAAAAGCACTCAAATAAAAGACTTTTTCAGCTGAAAGCAAGGCCTAAAGCAATATGCAAGGATGGCCAAAATGAGGTACAAAAAAGTGCTAAAAAGGGGAAGAAACTCACCCTTGAAGATCAACTTCGAAACCAACAACTTCAGTGAGTAAAACCTCACTTTCAGAGCTCAATAAGTCCTCTCAAGAACCTCAACCCAAAGATGATGGTGTATCTCTATGTGTTGTAGTGTAAAAGTGCAAGGAAAATGGACTTCAAGGAACAAATGAACAACAATATAGAGAGGGAGAGAGATATTTCTTCTCAAAAAAGTTGAACCTCTGCTAAGGAGAGAGGCTCTCTCCTTATATAGAAGAAAAGCAATGCAAAGCTTCTTCAAGAAGCTTGGCAAGAGTTTCATCCCTCCACGTGTATGGAGGGCAGATAAAACGATTCCAGCTGGCTCAAAAGATCTGGATTGAAACCTGCTGAGACAGGGGTGCTGCCGGCCATCAGGGATGGCCGGCAGTGGCTCATTGATGGCCGGCAGGCTCAATCAATGGCCGGCAGCAACAAAGTGAAGGCTGGCAGGGCCAAAAGGTGGCCAACAGTGCACCAAGAAACACATTCTGAAAGGACCAAGTCATGGTCCAAGAATGGAGCAGAAAGGATACAGAGTTTGGAAAGCTCAAACCTGTGACGTTCCGCCGCGAAAGTCGAATACCCGACGAGCAATCGAACTTGTGGCTGGATGTACCTGCAAGCACAACTGAGTCTTGAGGACGGTCAAAAATGGGGTGTCTACACAATTCTGCACTGATATCCCTAGATGTGATACAATGCCTGATACAATGCCTTCAACCTCCTTTCATCAAACAACATCAATTCTTCAAAGCCTGTTACGCTGCCAATCCACGTCTGCTATCTGACACTCAACTATAATTCTCAGCGACGGTACTTCGATATCGATCGGCAAAATAGCATCCATCGCATATACCAAAGAGTAAGGGGTTGTCCTTTTAGATGTTCGAATTGACGTTCTATAACCCCAGAGCGCGAAAGGCAGTTTATCTGGCCAATCCTTGTAGGTCTCCACCATCTTTCGCAGAATGTTCTTGATATTCTTGTTTGTAGCGTCAATGACTCCATTGGTCTATGGCCTATATGTTGATGACTTGTGAAAAGCCACGTTGTATTTCTCAAGCAAATCCACTACCTCCTTTTTGAAGTGTGAGCCATTGTCCAATATTATCTCATTTGGCATTCCATACCTATAGATGATGTTATTTCGGATAAATTTGGCCATATGTGGCACTTTCAACACAGAATACAACTGCGCTTCCACCCACTTGGTAAAGTAATCAATTGCCACTAGAATGAACTTCTGTCCCTCAAGCCCTTTGGCGAGACCACTCTGATGATGTCAATTCCCTAGACCGAGAAAGGCTATGGTGAAGTTATATTGTAGAGCTTTGACAATGGGATATTCATACGATTGGCATGGATTTGACATTTGTGGCATCGCCAAACAAAGTTGATACAATCATCCTCAATGGCTAACCAATAGTAACCTTGCCGGAGGATTTTCCTAGCCAGCATCACACCATTCATGTGTGCTCCATATTCTCCTCTGTGGATGGCCTCCATGAGATGTTTTGACTTTTCCTGTTCGACACAGAGCTTGTGCATTCCCAGATGTGCTCTTTTATACAACATACTTCCGTATATGATGAACTGGATGGCTAGACACCGTATTCCCCTTTTATCCATAGCATTTGCCCTTGCGGGTATGCATCCTTCTCCAAAAAGTTCCAAATGTCATGATACCAGGGGTTCTTGTCCAGAACCTCATCTGTTGCAACTATTGTCTCGTAAGAAGGCACATACTTCTGTTCAATGATAATCAGACGCATCTTAACCTCGATCGGTATGTCTACCATAGAGGATAGAATTGCTAGTGCATTAGCAAACCGATTGTTCTCTCTTAACAAGTGCGTAAATGTCAGTTTTTCAAATCTTGAAATTAGAATGCTAGGGTCTGGTGATAAACTTTCATTTTCCCTTCTTTGACCTTCCAATCTGCATGAGCTTGAGAAACAACCAGGTTCAAGTCTTCGATGACGTCCAACCTTATTGCCTCTAGTTGAAGGGCACTTCTAATCCAGCAATACACGCCTCATACTCTGCTTCGTTGTTGGATACTTTGAACCAGAGTTTGAAGCTAAGAGTATAAGGGAATCATTGGATGCTATAAGCAACACGCCTATTCCATAACCATATTGGTTAGCCTCTATCAATGTACATTTTCCACATCTCCTCTTCTACCTACAGGATCTCCTTATCTGGGAATAGGTACTCTACTTCTTCCTCTCATTCCACTGGGTGGCCTGTCAAAAATTCTACTATAGCCCTTCCTTTGACCGACTTGTGAGTGACATACTTGAGGCCAAATTCGAAGAGAAGAATCAACTAACAAGCTAACCAACCCGTAAGTTCATGTTTCTCAAAGAGATATTTAATTGGATCCAATCTTGAAACCAGAATTACGGAATGGGCTAACAAGTAGTGCCTCAACTTCCTAGTGGCCCAAACCAAAGCTAAGCAAGCCTTCTCCAGAGGAGTGTATTTTCCACCTTAGCTTTTGATTCTTGTGCTAGCATGCATCCCAAGGTTGACTCTATCACTGACAGGTATATGATCAGTGGTTCCCCGGCTCTGGCGGTGACAACACAGGCGGATTCTAAAAGTACTGCTTAACTTGTTTGAAAGCGAACTGACATCGATCATCCCATTCGAAATTCTTCCCCTTTTTCAAGAGACCAAATAGTGTTTCACAAGTCAAGGTTAATTTAGACACAAACCGTCTTATGAATTGCACTCTTCCCAGAAAGCCGAGCACCTCCTTTTCAGTCCTTGGTGGTGGCATTTCTAAGATGGCCTTGATCTTGGATGGATCTACTTCAATTCTCCTCTGTGTAATCAGGAAACCTAACATTTTCCCTGCAATCACCCCAAAAGTGAATTTCTGCAGATTCAACCTCGGCCTGTATTCCTTGATCCTCTCAAAGAACTTCTCCAACAGAATGTCACCTTCTCGCTTTTTGGATTTTAGAATAATGTTATCCACATACACCTCGACTTCTTTATGGATCATGTCGTGCAGTATTGTGGTTGTAACCTTCTATTATGTAGCCCCAACATTCTTCAACCCATCTTATAGCAGTAGGTACCCTATGGCGTAGTGAATGCGGTCTTCTCTCTGTCCTCGAGCGCCATCAAAATCTGGTTGTGCCCAGAAAACCCATCCATAAATGATAGCAATACATGGCCCACAGTGAAATCCACTAACTCATCAATGTGCGACAGAGGAAAGTCATCTTTCGGACTAGCTCTGTTCAAGTCCTGGAAGTCTACACACACAACCCTTTTGGCATGACT
>NW_021029912.1:148597-182794 GCF_004153795.1 Camellia sinensis | reverse complement strand
GGATTACAAACATGCGGTCTACGCAGGTATTGAAATCAAACATGCGGTCTACGCAATCGAAAAAGCAAGATAGGTAAAAAACTATTGCAAGTTTGGGGAATATAAATCAAGATGCTCACCCTTGAAGAACCTTTGAAGAACAAATGGTCTAGCCTCCTTCTTTTGATCAAAACCAGTCCAAAAACTCAAGAAACAACCCCCCAAGTCCCTCAATCTCGGAGTAAGGTGTGATGGTGTGTGTAATGGTGCAAAAGTAAGGTAAAAACCACCTTTTGAGCTAAGAAACACACACAAAGGAGGAGAGAGAGGGAGGTATAGAGATAATATGTATCTATATCTCCAAGGTCTGGTTTTTGGTTGCAAGAGTCTAACCTAGATCAAAGAGGAAGGCCCTCCTCTTATAAGACTCCCTCTTGCAAAGCTTATACAACAAGCTTGCTTAGAGGCAGATCCCTCCATACACGTGTATAAAGTGGGGAAGAGTTGGTGCCAGCTATCCCAGCTGGCACAAAATATCTCCATAAAGTGGATGAACAGTGGTCGGCTGCCCAAAAATGCCATTTCGGCAAAAAACAGTGCCGACCGGCAACAAACTATGCCGACCGGCAATAAAATGTGCCGACCGGCAAACAAATGTGTCGATAGCAGCAAAAAACCAGCCGGTGGCCTCCAGCCACTGCCGGTGGGGTGTGGGGATGGTCCACAAGCCCTACCCTGCCTCTCAAAGGCAAGATGCAAGTGTTTGGTGCAAAACCAGACACTAAACGGTTGAGTTCGAAGATCCTGAGGTAGGGCACGCGAGCCGAGACCTCCGGGAACTCCAAACGAACACAAACAAGGATAATCACCGAGTATTCAAACGGTGACGTCCAAGTCTTGAGGACGGTCAAAAATGGGGTGTCTACAGCATCCTTCTCCAAAAAGTTCCAAATGTCATGATACCAGGGGTTCTTGTCCAGAACCACATCTATTGCAACTATTGTCTCGTAAGAAGGCACATACTTCTGTTCAATGATAATCAGACGCATCTTAACCTCGATCGGTATGTCTACCATAGAGGATAGAATTGCTAGTGCATTAGCAAACCGATTGTTCTCTCTTAACAAGTGCGTAAATGTCAGTTTTTCAAATCTTGAAATTAGAATGCTAGGGTCTGGTGATAAACTTTCATTTTCCCTTCTTTGACCTTCCAATCTGCATGAGCTTGAGAAACAACCAGGTTCAAGTCTTCGATGACGTCCAACCTTATTGCCTCTAGTTGAAGGGCACTTCTAATCCAGCAATACACGCCTCATACTCTGCTTCGTTGTTGGATACTTTGAACCAGAGTTTGAAGCTAAGAGTATAAGGGAATCATTGGATGCTATAAGCAACACGCCTATTCCATAACCATATTGGTTAGCCTCTATCAATGTACATTTTCCACATCTCTTCTTCTACCTACAGGATCTCCTTATCTGGGAATAGATACTCTACTTCTTCCTGTCATTCCACTGGGTGGCCTATCAAAAATTCTGCTATAGCCCTTCCTTTGACCGACTTGTGAGTGACATACTTGAGGCCAAATTCGAAGAGAAGAATCAACTAACAAGCTAGCCAAGCCGTAAGTGCCAGTTTCTCAAAGAGATATTTAATTGGATCCAATCTTGAAACCAAAATTACGGAATGGGCTAACAAGTAGTGCCTCAACTTCCTAGTGGCCCAAACAAAGCTAAGCAAGCCTTCTCCAGAGGAGTGTATCGAGTCTCACAATCTAACATCTTTTTACACAGCTACTAAATGGCATTTTCCACCTTAGCTTCTGATTCTTGTGCTAGCATGCATCCCAAGGTTGACTCTATCACTGACAGGTATATGATCAGTGGTTCCTCGACTCTGGCAGTGACAACACGGGCGAATTCTAAAAGTACTGCTTAACTTGTTTGAAAGCGAACTGACATCGATCATCCCATTAGAAATTCTTCCCCTTTTTCAAGAGATCAAATAGTGTTTCACAAGTCAAGGTTAATTTAGACACAAATCGTCTCATGAATTGCACTCTTCCCAGAAAGCCGAGCACCTCCTTTTCAGTCCTTGGTGGTGGCATTTCTAAGATGGCCTTGATCTTGGATGGATCTACTTCAATTCTCCTCTGTGTAATCAGGAAACCTAACATTTTCCCTGCAATCACCCCAAAAGTGAATTTCTGCAGATTCAACCTCGGCCTGTATTCCTTGATCCTCTCAAAGAACTTCTCCAACAGAATGTCACCTTCTCGCTTTTTGGATTTTAGAATAATGTTATCCACATACACCTCGACTTCTTTATGGATCATGTCGTGCAGTATTGTGGTTGTAACCTTCTATTATGTAGCCCCAACATTCTTCAACCCATCTTATAGCAGTAGGTACCCTATGGTGTAGTGAACGCAGTCTTCTCCATGTCCTCTGGTGCCATCAAGATTTGATTGTACCCCGAAAATCCATCCATGAACGATAACAATGCAGGGCCGGCAATGAAGTCTACCAACTCATCAATGTGCAACAATGGAAAGTCGTCCTTAGGACTAGCCTTATTCAAATCCCTAATGTCAACACAAACTCTAATTTTTCTCTCTTTCTTCAGAACTGGAACAATGTTGGCCAACCAAGTCAGATATTCGAATACCATCAAGAATCCTACATTGATCTGTTTGGTGACTTCCTCTTTAATTTTCAGTGCCTAATCCAGACAAATTCTGTAAAGTTTTTGCTTTGACTAGTCAGGCCTCAGGGCTAAGAGGGATCCTGTACTGTACGATCTCAGGATCAATTCCAGACATGTCTTTGTAGGACCACGCAAAAATAACTTAGAAATCATTTAACAAAGCGATTAAATGCTCCCGTTCCTCTGAAGACAATGTGGAGCCAATCTGGACTAAGCGTGGATCTTTCTCAGTACCCACGCCTCTTCTCCTCTTGGTTAATCAAGTTTTTCAAAGCCCGAGGAATTTCTTCCTCTTCGTTTAAGTAAAAATTTGAAAATCATTATTAGTGTTGCAAATTAAAGGCACAGAGAAGTAAGATAAGTCTACTACATTCCCATTGATATAGTCAGGGTCCTCCGTTACAGTTGACTCAAAAGAAAACTGATAAAAGACCTAGACAGACTTTGGCACCTGAGTTACCGCACCCAGAAGTGCCAGACATAAACTCACCAGACTAACTCAAATCTGACTCCGACTCAATAGGCTCAGTGAAATCAAACTTCGGCTCGTCATCCGACTTAGAACTATCAATAGAGCCCCTCTCGAATTGCCAAACTAGGCATGATTACGTCCATAATAAGATTGGTGCAATTCGTCGCTGGTTCATCCCCAATCACAAAGATAGTAACACTATCCTCTAAGTTAACAGGTTCAGCCCTGACATTGGAATTCGCCAAGAGGTTAGCCAGTGCTATCCCCAACAGTTCCTCTTCATCACTATCCGAGCTTGCACTTTGACTTTCCCTATATTGATGCTTGGGTCAACCCACTCCTCCTCGCTATCAGACAACTGGTGATTAAAAAAGATCTCAAACCCAGGGTATCTCTTCTTTGTTTCTCGTTCAACCCACGGCTCCGGGAATCCACAGCAAGGGAAGTCTTCTCCTTGATAGACAAAGCGTTCATTTAGGGTCCTCCTGATCGATTTGTGGACTAACTCAAATGGCCTCCCAGCTTTCTTTGCTTTAATTATCTCCTTAAATTCCTCTCCCTTCCTCTTCTAATCCTCTCCAATCGGCTCACATCCCAACCCAAAAGCATGGGGGTTATGGCTTACTTCTTTGCAACAGTATCTCCCTGCCTTCCACTTTTACCCAGTCCCAATTCGGGAAGGTGTCCTTGCTTGTTCATCATATATATAGATTTGGCGCTCATATAGTTCCCCTCATCTTCTACCATGATAGTCTGCACTAATCGTGCCTATGCCAAGGTGAACCCATAGAGGAACACATCCTCTTCTCCATGCAGTATTTCCAACAAGGGTATGGCGTTTCCCGAGGGAGGGTGGATTGAAGAATTGCCATAAACAGTCGTAATTTCCCCTTTGAATAGATACTTCACCAGTCGGTGTACCGTTGAAGAAACTACCTTCATTTTGTGCAGCCAAGGTCTGCTCAAGTGTAGATTGAAGGTTGCTAGCACATCCATCACATGGAATTCAACTTCATGTTTAGATGGGCCAATTAGTATCTGGCTCTTAATGGTTTCCATAACATTGCGGCTGGTATTGTCATAAGCTTGGACGACTTGAGTTGTTGGCTTGAAGTTAGCTAACTTCAAGCCTATGGCATAAGCAGTCCTCGTCGGACATACATTGATTGCCGAGTCGGTGTCCACCAACACTACCGGGATCCACTTATTTCGGCTTTCCAAGGTTACATACAAAGGTTTGTTGTGGTTGGCCCCCTCAGGAAATAACTCTTTGTCTGTGAAAGACAATAATGGAGTAACATCCTCAGATGTGACCAAAGACACCAGTTAGTCGGGCGTGACGTATATAGCAAGCTTGGTCATGTTTAGCGCCTTTAGCAATGCTTGCCTATGTTCCCGAGAAGCCATCAGCTGCCCCCAAATTGAAATATTTGCATGGATATGCTTAAGTTGCCTCAGCACCAAGTCTTCTTCTATTTCCTTCTCTTTCATTTTCTCGGCCTCTTTCCTGAAGGGTTCTGTTTGGTCTAGAGATAAGGGTTTGAAATAGCGACCACTTCTTATCATGTGGTTCATCTCTTTTTTGCTGGTCCGCCACCCTTCATCAGTGCAAGCAAAGCTTAGATCATTGTCCTCCCACCATTCTCCTGCAATCATTGACGGACCACGGTCTGGCTCTACTCGAATCATGTTCACATCGCGCCTTCCGTCATTAGGTAGATATGACGAGTTTAGGTAGATTCCAAATAGGATCGCTTTCTTCCTTGTTTGAGTGCATTCTCTGTTAGCACGTTGCTTCTCCTCCATGGTTGACTCAATTTTTGCCTCTCGATAATGTTTTAGTTTCCTTGGCATCTTCTCTTTGTTACCGGATTCCCATTCAGACTTCTTTTTCAATTTTGACATCGCTCTCCCCTGACTCGACGTCCTCTTTTCCTTTCCCTTTCACCTGCTCCTAAGCTAGTTTTGATCTCTGTATCTCCACCATTCTCTCTTTTTAAAATTGTTCTAGTACACATTCCCTTTTAGCAATAGTGATGTCCTCAGACTTGTTGTTCCCGTCAATTTCTCCTTCTTTCGAGCCCTTTCCTTGGGTCCTCTTTCCTTCAATCTCGATTGTCTTCTTTTTTGTCTGTTCCTCTGTGTTAGATTCCTCTTCACTACTTAACCACCCATGGCTAGATTCAGGCTACCTCAGATCCCACCATCTGATCTACATACTTCCCACATCCTATTCCTCAAAGAAATAGAGGTTCTCTAAGTCTTCCTCCATCTTTGCTAAATCATCAAGACTTTGTTCAGGCCCACGTTCTCCCACAGCATTGATGCAGAGTGAGTCGTGTAGTATGATCGTTGGCTTTGGTTGGTCAGAAACCACAATATACTGACTGTGATCATACTCTCCCAAGGGTGATGGTCCTTTCTCTACAACCTGGGTATCAGACAAACTCTTTTTTTAGTGAATTTCCTTTCTTTTTAATTGCTGCCACCACAGGCTTTGGTTGGGTTTCGGTCGTTATATCCATCATGCACAAGTCTGTGCTGTAGACACCCCATTTTTTACCATCCTCAAGACTTGGACGTTATCGCTTGTGCACTCGATGATTATGATCACATGTGTTCATTTTGAGTGCTCGAAGTTCTCGGTGGAGTGCCCTGCTTTTGAGCCTTGAAACCATATATGTTTTGTGCCTTGTTTTGGACTAAAACCTAGGTTTTTCTTGCCTGGAACTTTTGGTGACCTATCGGCCACCACCATAGGCTGTATGCCATGGATAATGGCTGTCGGCCAGGAGTGTGGCCGGTCAGCCACCAGTGGTGGCCGAGGGCTACCAATGCCTTTTTCCAGATATTTGTTAACAGTTGTTCTAGTTGTTGGCACAATGAGCTGCATCTCCCTACACATGTATGGTGAGATATTTCTAAGCTCAAAGAGTGCTTTTCTATATATAGGGGGGTCTCTCTCCCATTTTGAGAGGTTAGGAATTTTGGAACAAAATTCTCTCTCTCTCTCTCTCCCTCTCTCTCTCTCTTACAATTTTGTGCTTTGAAGCTAGTTTTCGCTGCACTTTTACATACACTACCTTGATCAAAGTTACTTCTCTTTGAGCTGAGGTTCCTTGAGACTTGTTTTGAGCTCTAGCAAGTGGTTTTAGCTTGGATTTGTGCCTAGAGTTTCTCTTTGCTTCAAGAGGTAGTTTATTTGCTTTCTTCACTTGTTTAATATACTTGTTTTGCCATCTATTTTAACTGTTTTAAGGCTGGTTTTGAACCAAAAAAACCTATGCTTTTGTGACTTAAAAGTGGTGGTTTGAGTTTTTTCTTTAGTTAGGGGTGGTTCAGCCTTCTTGCTCACTAGTTTGCTAAGATTTTGTGCCTTTATTCATCACTTTCAAATAATCTTTTTTGGGCCTTTTAACCACTGAATTTTAGAGGTTTTTCAGTGGCCAAAAACTCATTTTGAAATCCAAAATTAGAGGGCTTAACCTCCCATCCTCATGTCTTGTTTGTATGCCTAGTTAGCTTCACATGTTAGTATGTTTTTTAGCCTAACTTAGCTCAAGTCTAGCATGTTTTAGACTCTGAAATAACCTATTTTAGCTCTGTTTGGGATGATTAGTTTGTTTGAGTCTTGCTTTGCATAGTTGTGGTGTAACCCCGTGCATTAGCTTAATGTTTTGGCTTTTTGTGTCTTGAGTCTAGCATGTTTTAGACCATATTTAGGGCTGTCAAGCCTCTATTTTTGGTTGTTTATTTCATTTAAGCCTTGCATGGCATGTTGTAGTGTTAATTCCTTCACTAGCTTAGTGTTTTAAGGCTTTAACTCTCATTGGTGTGAGTTGGTTGCATGTTTTAGTGTTTTTATCATTCATTTCCAACACTTAATCACCTCTGCAATCCCCCTCAATTCTTCACTTTTGATTTTCTTTGAAAGTGGTTTCAAACCACTTGTTTGCCTAAATGTGAAATTGAGGTGTTACACCTAATGGTTTAATCCCTTAGGAGGTTCATTACCAACAGTGTAATGCCTCTTTCATGCCCAAAGTAAGTTGTGGTTTGAGCCATCTTTTCACTATAGGACAATCACCAATGGACAATTGGATTAAGGAATGGTGGTAATTAAAATGAGTAAACAAAAATTGACAAGTAAAAGAGGTAAGATAATCATCTTTCGTGTTGTATTGCATGTGTTCGAATCGGATGTTAATTCGAACACAAGGAAAATGGGACATTTCATACTCAAAAGTGATGGAATGTGCCATTTTTCTTGGTCACCATTGCCCTTGATCATGCATAATAGGGTGGTGGTCATTTTGGTCTTGCTTGTGCATTTATTGAATTTGTACAAACTTGGCCCCATAGCCATGATGCATGGAAATTGCTTGATTGATGGTTTGTGGGCCAAGAGTTTCTCTCCTTTGAGCTTGTGCGATGATAAGGAGGGTAAACAGTGCAAACAACCTGTGAGAATACACTGTTTTGCTCTGTTTTGCTCTCTGTTGCAACATGCAAGTGTGAACCAGCAGTGGCCGACAGCCACCACTAGTGGCCGACCGGCCACCATTGGTAGCCGACCAGCCCCTTGTCCCTCTTGTTGGCCATCAGTGATTTTTGCACAATGTGTTCGTAAGATGAAGCAGAGGTGTTCTGGAAGTTGGCATAATTTTCAGTGATCAAATATGCAAACAGAGGCTTGCAGCAGCAAAGCAGTGGCTTTTCGGGTGTGGAATCGAGCATGTGCATATCCATCACTTCCCGGGGCTAAGAAGTCGATTACTTAATTCACTTGCAATTGACTTGTAATCCATTAATTAGCTAAGTAGTTAATTAGATGTGATGCAATTACTTAATTTGTTAACTAGAATAGTTAATTAGTTTCGAGTTTTGTAATAATTAGTTAGCTTAGTTAGCGTAGCTAGTTAGGTCTTATTCATTTGGACCCTCCTTCGCTAGGGCGTAATGTTGTAATAAGTGTGCGTGCGTGTGTATATGTTTTCCAACCCCACGTATTTCTCCCTTTTATTTAACCGCTTTTGATGGTTAGTTTAGGGTCATGTTTCAATTAGCATATTGCATGCTTGCATCCATTCATCTTGTATTGCATGCACCGAGGCTCGGCGCATCATTCAAACTGCATTGTTATTTTAATATCTTCTTTGAATTCGTCTTTTATCGCATGTTGTTTGATTCGATTCATATGCCACATTAGTAGTCGAGCCTATTAATTGCATATTGTATGTGTTGCATTAGACATCTTGTATAGTTAGGATCATGCATCTTTCTAACTAGTTTCTGTTTTGGCTTGGAGTACTCGGTGAGTTTTTATGCTTTACCATGCTTGCATAAGTGTGAATGTTGCCACGATTAGCATGCTTGCCATGAGGCTATGTGCTTAAATGCTAAACGGTTTGAATTCCTATGGATGGAGGCTTGTTGTTTGAATTGGAACGATTCAACGAATGTGTGTTTTAAGCACACTTTGTTGAGTGGAAAATCATGTTTTAAGCCCACTATGTTTAGTGGCAAATTCGCAAATTTAAGCCCACTTGAAGTGGCAAATTCAAACCATTTTCGCAAACAAACATGAGTTGAATTGTTCCAAATTGAGCAAATTAGTCTATACCTGATTGTGCACATCACATAGTAAAGCTAGTTTAATAACCGGAATAAGAACACATAATGTTTATAAAAACTCATATCATGATTAGTAGAGGCCGATCATTGATCGGGCGAGCGGGGGTGCTCAATTCATGACCTTCCCCGCTTGTACCTAAGTTCCTGAGCCGAGGCAACTTCGGTGATGACGAACACGTGGCCTTTGGCACGAGTCATGGGTTTCCTAAATTTCCCCAAAATTAAATATTTAGGTGGTGACTCTGTATCTAGTAAAGCAGTCCAATTTTGGCACTTTTTTATTCAAAATCAATTTTTCAAAATGATTTGCCGAATTTGGACTCTTTGGTGTTTATCAGTTTCACATTGCACTTGTGAGATTAGATTCAGAACCACGAGAGTCCGAACTGTGAGACCATTCTTTCTAACCTTTCCGAAACTGAGCGTGGAAAAAGACGAGTCCGTAGTTTCTAGCGACTCTACTGGGGACTTAGAGAACTTGACTCGAACTCATGATATGTTGTTTCATCTACACTTATGTGTTTCTTTACATTTGCATTTGCATCGGTGTGCCTAAGTCACAGTGTTTGCCATATGCTATTCCTGAGTGGTTTGCCGGAGGCTTGCTTGGAAAAGCTTGCCAAAAGGCTGACCGGTTACGGGTTCTGCCACAATGGGAACACAACCCTTGGATTTGGACTATCACTGAACCGTTTGATCCTCCTTTCACTTCTCGGTGTTAGGTGCGAGAGGTATATTAGGTAGTCTTACTGAGGTACCCTTTTTGACCAATCGACCTAGTTGCATATTGGAAACCATAGAGACTGTTCCAAACTAGGACAGGTTACTCACTCGAATGCAAGAATTGTGTGAAACCGCTTGTTTTGCATAGTGAACCCCTAGCTCCTGACGAAATTAGGACAGGGTAACCCTATCCCATCATAGGGGTGTTTTGGCTCTCACTTGCTTGATATGTGCTTTTGGAATGAAACTCTGCAGGAATGTATGTATCAGTTGTAAGTCTAGGTATCAGTTTTGGGGCATAAATCAGTGTTTGAGTACAGTTCTCCAGCTTATGATTGCAACTGTATGTTGTTTCTGTCTGAGCCGAGGTGTTGTGCGGTTTCTGATTTTTGTTTATTTTTGCTTTATTTATTTTTTTTGCAAGGTAGTCTTTCACCATTGCTTTAGACGATTTTGTTACCCCTCAAGCACTCTGGACCCGAGTTAGAAGGATTTATAGATCCGGGGATCTAGTCAGGGGATAGCCAGTGTTTGTTTCACTCCCACCTGTTACCAGACGGAGGAGGATTAGGCAGAATTCACCAATCTAGCGAACACCTTTTGCTTCACCTATGCTCAGTCAGGCCCAGTCATCTACTTCTACTCCAGATAGAGAGTATTTGCTAGTTCCAGTAGTTCAAAGTCCTACAGTTAGCATGGAAGATATGCTTCACCAACTCCAGAAAACCATTGAGACTATGCAGCTAGACGCTGCCCGACAAGCTGAGACTACAGCCTACCAAGCCGAGGTTGTAGCCCGCCAAGCAGAAGTAATAGAAAGGCTTCAGCAACAGCAGCCAAAATCGATAGTAGCTTCAACATCCCATCCACCCCCAGTAGAAATTTCGACACCTAGGGTCACAATTAATGTCCAGGAAAATACGGGCATTCAGGCAAATCTGATCCCACCTCAGACCTCCAAGGCACCAGTTTACCAAATGTAGGCACCGTTTGAATTTGAGGTTGACCCTACTGCATTAAAGGTCAGCGAGCTAGAAAAAGTCTTCAAGCGAGCATAGGGTGTAAATTCAATCCCTGATATTAAGGATGGCTATACTAATTCGGCAGTAACTTTGCCAAATAGATTCAAGATGCCGCATATAGACCGGTTTGACAATTCCACGGATCCTATGCTCTATCTACGGTTATTTCTGATATCCAACGACCAATTGGTCTCACTAGATTGTAGAAACTGTCACTCTTTGGTCAGACCCTGTCGGGTGTAGCGGCCATCTAGTATGTCAAGCTTGAAGACTCGATGAAGAGAAACTGGGAGGAGATAGCCGAGGCCTTCATAGCACAGTACTCCTACAATACTCAAATCGAGGTCACTACTCATGATCTCGAAGTAACTTGCCAGGAGCCAAATGAGGGCTTCTCAGATTTTGTGACCCAGTGGAGGGCCAAGGCCTCTATGATGACTATCCGGCCTCTATGATGACTATCCGACCGTCTGAAAAGGACCAGATCAGAGTGGTGGTCCGTAACTTGCAAGGAAGATTATTACAAAAGATGATAATCTTGCCTTTGTCTACTTTTGCTGAGTTCCACGAAATAGGGGTGCAAATAGAGGGCGCGAAGAAGCAGGGTCTAATAGACCACGAAATGGAATAGCCCAAAAGGCCCTTTACACGCAGCTCCAATGCAGCCACGACTGCCACCACACCCAAGATTGCCAACCCCTTTGCCGGTGCATCCAATACAACCTCCTAAACCTTAAGCCATTAGGCCCGAGGCCAGAGGGGCTTCACCCTACTTTACATGTCCTTATCCAAAGCCTTAGGGGTCCTGATCAGAAATAGGGATCTGAAGCCGTTAGAACAACGCCCACTACCTGATCCTCTCCCTCTGAAACACAACCCGGCCAAATATTATGCTTTCCACCAACAACATGGTCATGATACTGATCAGTGCTTTTGACTGTGTCATGAGATTCAAGATCTCGTTGACAATAAGGTGATAGCACCTCCTAAAAAACCCAATGTCACTGCAAATCCTCTCCCACCATATAACCAAGCCCATCCACCCTGGAAAATAAACCTCATTCACACACTGGCCATCTCTTACGACCCCAGTATATACATCACCCCCTTCCACTTGCCTAAGCCGGCATTGTTCATCCCTGAGAGCGCAGACTTGTGCATGATGAACACATTCCTACCCAAACCAGTGGTGGTGATAGTGAAAGATGAAGGGAGATCAACCTTGGTGGAGAATACCAGTCCGTTGCCCAAGGGCTTTGAGGACTTATCTGATGGGGTGTACAACCCAAGCTGCTATGTTGTGCCAATCAATCAAGAAAAGCTGGAAGTCGTACTGCCAACTGGGATGGAGGTTAGTGTAGTCCGAGAAGATGGACCAAGCCAGGGATTAGATGATCTAGTTGACTTGGAGGAGGATATGGATAATTTGCAGTTCTTTGATAAGCAAGATCAAGGAGACGTGCACATTAACTGGTTTGATCTGAACGAGTCAACCGATAATTCAGGGTGTCTAAGTGATGAACCTGATGTAGATGAGGGAATTGAACTAAAGTTGGAACAGCAGAAAGCGAGAACCGCTGCAATGGCTGGAACCGCCAATAGGAAGGGTAAACTACTGGAAAGCACTGGTAAAGAACAAGTAGCTTAGGAATTGGGCATTGTTACCACTGTACATACAGAACAAGAAGCCGCGCTGGAGGGGTTTGGGTAGGAGATGAGTGAAAGTGATCAGAAAGCTAGAATAGCTCAATAGCCTGTGGGGAATGTTACTGTTGAGGAAACAGTTAGACCAAAACTGGACAATTGCTTGTCAGTTGCTGGAGGTATGTGATGGGAAGATGACGATCTGCATCTTGCCCACACCGATGAGGATTGGGGTAAAGGCCTTCCTGACAATACTTGGTATGTGGAAGAAGTCGACCACATGACAAGAAGTGGCCAATATTTCAAACCCCCACATCTGGACCAACCCGAGGCATCAGGGAAGGACAAAAAGGTAGAGAAATAGAGGGAAAAACTATTAGAGAAAGAGGCAGTGTTGAAACAGTTAAAGAAGATTCAAGCAAACATATCTATCTGCGGGTTGCTTATGGTTTCGCGCGTGCACAGGCAAGTTGTATTGTCAGCGATGGATAAAGCAAAGTTATCTATCGACACCACCCCGGAACAACTGGTGAGATTAGTCTTCCCAGGAGGCACTGCCCCAACTTTGACCTTTTCCGACAAGGAGTTACCGCCAGAAGGCTCTGCACACAACAAGCCTCTATACATATCCATAGAATGCTGGGAAAAGTGGGTGCCAATTACACTAGTGGACACCGGGTCAGCAATTAATGTCTGTCCATGTCGCACGACTTATGCTATTGGCCTGAAACCGGCCTATTTTGTGCCTACAGCCTAGGTGATCCAAGCGTATGACAATACAAGCAGAAAGGTGATGGGAACAGTGCAGATCAGAGTGCATGTTGGACCCGCGCAATAGGATATTGAATTCCATGTCCTGGATGTTCCAGCCACATTTAACCTATTGCTTGGACGACCTTGGCCGTAACAAGTAAGAGCTGCCTCTTCCACTCTCCACCAAGTCCTAAAGTAACCCCATGGAAAAGGGGTGGCCACAGTCTTCGGGAATTCATCTACACATCCTTCGCTAGAGGTCACTACACCTGTACTGGCGATTGTGCATGGCGAAGAGGATGGTTTCATTTCGAGGTTTACCTTGGCTGTGGCCTAGGTAGTGTAAAATATCCTGGCTGTCGATGAGGGCTTCTATGTCAATGCCCAATCTGTGTACTTTATGAATAAGTTGCAGGGCATGCCCGGAATGGGATTAGGCAGAAGTGGTCAGAAAGGCATTGTTGCATTGGCCGATGTGCCACATAACCCTCATGCCTTTGGTCTTGGCTATACGCCTACCAAAGAGGACTGGGTGAGGAAAGGGAAAGAAATGGTCGGAAGATCCAGAGCAGAGCAAAGCGGGAAGCTTTACAAGCTTGTGCACCGACCAATCCAAGGAACCCTCAATGGCTATTTTGTTCGAGAGGGGGAAGACTTCCCATTCTGTGGTTTCCTCAAACCTTGGTTCAACTCTGAGAAGCAGCGAGTTCCTGGCTTTGAGATTTTCTTTGACTTGCAATTGCAAGAGAGCGACACAGAGGAACAGAATAAACAAGCTGCTGAGGTTGCAAAGAGCATAGAGAGTGATTCCAATAGCAGTGAACTTAAGGTAGGAGTAGCGCTCGCATGTCCTCCTTCAGATCCTCAGATCAACCTGGAGAGCTTTGGGGATGACCTAACCGTTTCCATGATCGAAGACCAATCAGGTGTGGACCCTTCCAATGGTATCTTCGATGCATCTAACGCACCATCCCTCATTTGGCAGCTGGAGGAGGGCTTCCTGTCTAGTAGCTCTAAGTCAGGTAGTGAACCAGAATCTGATTCCATAGAGTCTGTGGAGTCGGGATCAGATTCTAGTTCATCTGAGTCTGGGTCCGATATTCCTGGGGTTGATAACCTGGATACCGAGGTTTTGTCCAGGTTGTCTTTTTCCTTTTCTTTTGAGTCGGTTGTAACCGAGGAACTTGATGAACTGGACTTTGTGAATAAGAATGCCACTGCAGGTTTTGAGTACTTCTTCGTGCCACTTGTTTATTGCATTGATCATGACTTTCAAAATTTTAGTGAAAACGATGAGGAAGGAATTTCTCTAGTTTTGAAACATTTGATTGATCGAGAGGAGGAAAGGTTTGTAAAACCCCTCATTGATGAAATTATTCCAATTAATGTGGGTACTGAGAAGGATCCGTGTCTAGTCCAAATCGGGTCCACGTTGTCTTCGGAGGAGCGCGAGCGCTTAGTTACTTTATTAAAAGATTTCAAAGATGTTTTCACGTGGTCCTATGAAGACATGCTTGGAATTGATCCTGAGATTGTATAGCATCAGATCCCTCTTGACCCTGAGGCCCGACCCATCAAATAGAAGCTATGGAGAATACACCCAAATTGGGCTTTGAAGATTAAGGAAGAGGTCACCAAGCAGATAGACGCAGGACTTTTGCTAGTATCTGAGTATCTGACTTGGTTGCCCATCATTGTTCTGGTGCCAAAGAATGATGGCAGAATTCAGGTGTGTGTGGATTTCAGAGATCTAAATAAGGCCAGTCCGAAGGACGACTTTCCTCTACCGCACATTGAAGAATTGGTGGACTTCACTGTAGGCCATGCGTTGCTCTCTTTCATGGATGGATTTTCTAGGTATAACTAGATTCTGATGGGACCCAAAGACTAAGAGAAAACTACTTTCACTATGCCGTGGGGAGCCTACTGCTACAGGGTGATGCCATTTGGGTTGAAGAATGCTGAAGCTACCTATCAACGGGTTGCAACCGCAATTCTCCATGATATGATCCATAAAGAGGTCGAGGTGTATGTGGACGACGTGATTGTCAAGTCTAAGGAAAGACAGAGCTAATATACCGCCTTGAAGAAATTCTTTCAACTGATCAGAAAATATCGGTTGAGGCTGAATCCACAGCAGTGCACTTTTGGCGTAACAACAGGGAAAATGCTGGGTTTCTTGATCGCACAGAGGGGCATCGAAGTAGATCCTTCCAAAATCAAGGCCATCCTAGAAATGCCACCACCAAGGACTAAAAAGGAGGTACGAGGCTTTCTGGGTAAAGTGAAATTCATAAGACGGTTTATTTCTAAATAACCTTGACTTGTGAACCACTTTTGGGTCTCCTGAAGAAAGGAAAGAAATTCCAATGGGATGACTGATGTTAGTTTGCTTTTGAGCAAATCAAGCAGTACTTTCAGAATCGGCCTGTGTTGTCGCCGTTAGAGCTGGGGAAGCCCTTGATTCAGTATCTGTCAGTAACGGAAACAACAATTGGATGCATGCTTGCTCAGGAATCTGAGGATAGGTGTAGACACCCCATTTTTGACCGTCCTCAAGACTCAATTGTGCTTGCAGGTACATCCAGCCACTAGCTCAATTGCTCGTTGGGTAATCGACTTTCGCGGCGGAACGTCACAGGTTTCAGCTTTCCGAACCCTGTATCCTTTCTGCCCCATTCTTGGACCATGGCTTGGTCCTTTCAGAATGCTTTGCTTGGTGCACTGTCGACCATCATCTGGCACTGCCAACCATGCCTTTGTTGCTGCCGGCCACTGGTGAAGCCTGTCGGCCATCAGTGAGCCACTGCCGGCCACCACTAATGGCCGGCAGAACCCCTATCTCAGCTGGTTTCACTCCAGATCTTTTCACCCAGCTGGAATCCTTTCATCTCCCCTCCATACACGTGTATGGAGGGATGAAGCTCTTGCCAAGCTTCTTGAAGAAGCCTTGCATTGTTTTCCCTCTATATAAGGAGAGGCCCTCTCTTCTTAGCAAAGGTTCAGCCATTTTAGAAGAGATATAGCTTTCTCTCTATATATTTCTTACTCTCTCTCTCTCTATATTGTTGTTAGTTTTGTGCCTTTTTCTTGCACTTTTGCACTACAACACATAGAGACACAACACCACCTTTGGGCTAAAGTTCTTAGGAGTGCTACTTGAGCTCTGAAAGTTGGTTTTGGCCCCTGAGGTTGCTGGTTTCGAAGTTGGACTTCAAGGGTGAGCTTTTTCCCCATTTTAGCACTTTTTTGTATCTCATTTTGGCCATTCTTGAATATTGTTTTAGGCCTTGCTTTCAACTGAAAAAAAAGTATTGTATTTAAGTGCTTTTGGTAGTTGTTTAAGGTCTTTGTGCTGTTGAGGGTCTTCAGCCCTCTTGTTTGCCTTGTTGGGCCTTGTTTTGAGCCATGCCTTAAGGCCTTCGAGCTAGCCTTGGTTTGGCCTTTTAACCACTGAAATCCAGTGGATTTTCCGTGGTAGGCATGTGGTTTTGAGGTCTCAAATCAGAGGGGGTGGCCCCCTCTCTTCTTGTTTTTGTTTGCTTGAGTTTTTGGCCTTCCAAAGGACCATGCCTCTCTGTATTTTTGAGGCTTGGTTCAGGCCTTTCTTTGTGACTTTTAGGACCTTCCTTAAGTCTATCGATGGTTGGTTTGGTCATATTTTGCATGCTTCTTACATGTGTAGTGTAATCCCATTTGTGGCTCATCAAAGTAGCATGTCATCCTAGCATTGAGCCCATTCCAGCATGTTTTTGGTGATTTTTTGCCATGAAATAATTATGTCCATAGTCGGTTTGGTCATCATTTGCATGCTCCATATACTTGTAGAACAAATCTTACTTACTAGCTTTATGTGCATGATGTTTTCACTCGTCATCCTAGCATATTTTGGCTTTGCTCCAGCATCATTTTATTCTTATTTTGGGCTGTCCTAGGACTTTTTTAGGCTTCCATGGCCATATCACTCGTGTTTTGTATAGCTATAGTGTAAATGCTTTGACTAACCTTGGGTTTTGAGGCCCCTACCATGCCATACATGTGATGTTTGCATGCTTTGCCATCATTTCAAATGTTATTTCAATCCACGAAATGTGGTCATACACTTGCATTTGACATGCTTTGAATGCCTTGAAGAGTTTGTGCTTTATGCCTCAAGAATGAACTTTTGTGTATGCCACTAAGCCTAAGCTTTTGGCTCATCATATCAGTGCATTTTTGGTCTTGTTATACCATGATGTAACTCTGTTTCATGTTGTCCATGTCATGCCATGTTTCGTTTTAATAGGTGTAGTGTATTACCCCTTTTGTAGCCTTGCATGCTTCATGCCTTTTGGACTTGTGTTCTAGCTTGTGTTGGCTAGCTTCAAGCTTGTTTTTAGTCTTGTTTGGACTTGCCTTGGGACTAGTTCAGGTCCCCTTGGCCCTTCGGGGCTTGCTTTGTATGGCCATGGCTTAAGCCCCTTTGCTAGTTTTTAGCTTATAAGTTTCATGCATGCCATGCTTGTGATTTGTGTGTGATTTGGCATCATTCCTAACATCATTTCAGAGCATGTAGTATTTTCATACTTCCATGCTTGTCACTCTTTAAGTGTGCTTGAGAGTTGTCCTCTTTATGGCTTAATTCTTGGGCCAATTGGCATGCATGCTTGTCTTGCATTTTGTGTCATCAATTCATCATTTTGGCCACTGATTTGGGCATGGCTGAGGTCTACCCACTTTGGTTTAAGTCCATCTTTTGCATGTTGTCGCATGCTTTTTACCTTGTATGTTGTTGCATGCTTGCATGTTTGCATGTTGTTACATGCTTATCCATTTTGCATGTTGTTGCACGCTTGTTATATCACATGTTGCTGTATGCATTGGTACATAGTTGCATACTTGTTGCATGCCATGTTGTTACCCTTGTTGCATTGCATTGTACATGCATGCATTACATTGTACTTAGAACCTTATGATCGCCTTGCTTTGAGCATGCAATCGAGTTCTTAGCATTGAGTATGCCATATAGTTGCATTGCATGTTTGCCATGCTTGTGTTGCATTGTTGTTTGGATTAAGTGTTAATCTGAGCACGAGAAACGAGGGACGTTTCATACTTCAAGTGATGAAACGTGTCTCAATTCTCGATCCCCGATGCTCTTGATCACACATGATAGAGTTTTAGGCTTTACATGTTTATTTGTGCATTCATTTCATACTGATTTGCACAAGTTGGATCTTTGGCCATCACGCATCGGGATGCGTGATTGATGGTCGTGGATCCGACTATGTCTCTCCCTTGATGTTTTAAGGTGATATGGAGTGACATAGTGCGTACATACCCTTGGGAGACCCTCCCCTTTCTCTATTTTGTGCTCTTTTGCAGCTTGGTGTCCCAGCACATCAGTGGCCGGCAGTGCCTTACAGATGGCTGGCAGTCCCTCATTCTTGGCCGACAGTGCCCACCCTTGGTCGGCAGGTGGTCGGCAGCATCTCTCCATGGCCGGCAGGCCACTGATGTATTCCCTAGACTGCTTTTGGTAAGGTTCAGCAGGAATTCCTTGAGGACACCGTGCAGACAGAGCCTCTAAAGAGCATCCGGAGAGTTTACCAGGACAGGAACCGAGCATGCATGTTCACCTTCTTCAACTTGCCGAGGAAACATTGTTTAATTGCTTACTTGTTAGTTAGCATTTGGTTTTGTAATTTAATTAGTTAATTTGTTAATTAATTAAGTTTTGTAATAATTAGTTGTAGCTAGTTATTCATTTGGTTATGTAATAATTAATTAGCTTGTTAGTTAGTTAATTAGTTGGTTTGTATTATGCATTCGGACCCTCCGTCGAGAGGGTGGCTTTTGTAATAAGTGTGCATGCGTGTGTGCATGTCTTTTAACCCCATGTTTTCTCCCTTTTACTTACTTGCTTTTGATGGTTAGTTTAGGGTCATTTTCAATTAGAATACTTGTGTTTCTATGTTTGCATCGTTCATCTATATTGCATGCACCAGGCTCGATGCATCATACTAACTGCATTGTATTTCAATTTCAAGTTGAATACATGTATCAAATGTAGCACCTCATATGCCATATTAGAATAGCCGAGCCTATTTCTAGTTGCATTTTGCATGTGTTGCATCAGTCATCTTAACATGAACTAGGATCATGCATTGATTATTAACTAGTTTCTGTTTTGGCTTGGTGTACTAGGTAAGCTTTTACGCTTTAGCATGCTGCATATGTGTTAATGTTGCCATAAAAGCATGCTTGCCATGAGGCTAACTGCTTAGTTGATATAAACTGCATGAATGCCTGTGAGTTAAGGTTGAATTACTTGAATTGGAACGATTCATTGAAATCTGTGTTTTAGCCTACTTACGAGTAGCAAACTTCAAACCACTTCCAAACGAATGGATATGCAATGTTTTGTTCCAAATTAGGCAATCTAGTCTATACTTGTTTGCTGTGTGCGTCACATAGTAAGATTAGCTAATTAATTGGGATAAGAACACATGTGTTTTCAAAAACAAAATATCACATAGATGACCTTCCCCAATCGTACCCAAGTTCCCGAGCCGAGGCAACTTTGGTGATGACGGACACCTGGCCTTAGGCAACGAGTCAAGGTTTCCTAAATTCTCCCAAAATGAAATATTTAAGTGGCGACTCTGTATCTGGCAAAGCAGTCCATGTTTGGCACTTCTTTCTTAAAAATCAGTTTTCCAAAACGATTTGCCCGATTTGGACTCTTTGGTGATTTATCAATCTCACATTGCACTTTGTGAGATCAGATTAAGAACCGTGACAATTTGAGTCCGAACTGTAGCATGAGGCCCTAGGGCGCGTCTACAATAGGGTAGACAAAGCCATCTACTATTTGAGCAAGAAGATGATAGATTATGAGACCCATTACACCCTGCTGGAGAAGGCTTGCTTAACCTTGGTATGGGCTACCAAGAAGTTGAGGCACTACCTATTAGCTCACTCCGTAATTCTGGTTTCAAGATTAGATCCTATCGAATATCTCTTTGAGAAACCAACACTTACGGGTAGGCTAGCCCGTTGGTTGCTTCTTCCCTCTGAATTTGATTTGAAGTATGTTACTCGTAAGTCTGTCAAAGGGAGAACGATAACAGAGTTCCTGGCAGATCGTCCAGTGGAAGGGGATGAAGCGATAGAATACATGTTCCCAGATGAAGCTATTCTACAAGTTGACAAAGAGATTTGGACAATGTACTTTGACGGAGCATCTAACCAGTACGGTTATGGGATAGGGGTGTTGCTGATAGCACCTGACAATTCTCGCATACCTTTAGCTTTCAAACTCTGGTTCAAAGTATCTAACAACGAAGCAGAATACAAGGTGTGTATCGCGGGTTTGGAAGTCACCCAGGAACTAGGGGCAAAAAGGTTGGACGTCATTGGGAACTTGAACTTGGTTGTGTCTCAAGCAAAAGGAGATTGGAAGGTTAAAGCAGAAAAAATGAAGATCTATCACCAAACTTTGGATGTTCTGATTCCTAGGTTTGAGAAGCTAACCTTCACTCATCTACTAAGAGAGAACAACAGGTTCGCGGACGCCTTATCAACTCTATCATCCATGATAGACATTCCATTTAGAGTCTGAATGCGTCAGATTATTATTAAGCTGAGATATACACTGGCCTACTAGTCTATTGCCGCAATAGATGAAGTACAAGATCAAAACCCCTGGTATTATGATATCTGGAACTTCTTTGAAAGGAGGTTTATCCACTAGAGGCAAATGCCAAAGAAAAAAGGGCAATACGGCGGATGGCCATTCAATTTATCATCTGCAAGGGTAAGTTGTATAAGAGGGGTCATCTGGGAATGCACAAGCTGTGTGTTGATGCAGAAGAGTCGAAGCGCTTAATGGAGGCCATCCATAGGGGAGAGTGTGGAATGCACATGAGCGGAGTAATGCTAGCCCGGAAGATTCTCAGGCAAGGTTACTACTGGTATACCATGGAGGAGGATTGTATTGGTTTTGTTCGGCATTGCCACAAATGTCAAATCCATGCGAATCGCATGCATATGCTGCCGCCGAAGCTGTACAACATGGCTTCACCATGGCCTTTCTCAGTCAGGGGAATTGATGTCATCGAGGCAGTTACACCGGAAGGGTCAAATGGACACGAGTGCATTCTAGTGGCAATTGGTTATTTCACGAAGTGGGTGGAAGCCCAGTCTCATGAAGTGTTGAAAGCAGCACATGTGGCTAAGTTCATCCACAACAACATTATTTTCCGTTATTGAGTCCCAAATGAGATCATGTCAAACAAAGGTTCCCATTTCAAGAAAGAAGTGATTGACTTGTTGGAGAAAATACAACGTGGCTTTTCATAAGTTATCCACATATCGGCCGCAAACCAACGGAGCTGTTGAGGCCGCCAATAAGAACATCAAACATATTTTGCAGAAAGTGGTTGAGACTTATAGGGACTGGCTAGACAAATTGACATTTGCTCTCTAGGGCTACAGAACTTCGATTCGGACATCTATTGGGGCAACTCCGTACTCTCTTGTTTGTGGGATAGAAGTTGTTCTGCCGATTGAAATAGAGGTTCTGTCACTGCGGGTTATGGCTGAGTGCCAGATAGCAGAAGCGGATTGGCAGCAGAGCAGGTTCGAAGAACTGATGCTATTTGATGAGAGAAGGTTGAAGGCACTGTACCATGTTCAAGAATATCAACGCAGGATTGCTAGGGCTTTTAACAAAAAAGTTAAGTCTAAAAATCTTATGGAAGGGAATTTGGTGCTGAAAGACAACTGAGCTCCCATCCATGACCCTAGGGGCAAGTTTAGACCCAATTGGACTAGTCCTTACATTATCAAAACTATTTCGTCGGGTGAAGCTATTATTCTTATGGACTGGATGGCCTAGAATTTTCCCAACCAACCAACATGGACAAGTTTAAGAAATATTATCCCTGAGAAGCTCACTAGGCTGGAAACCCGAAAGGGTGACCTAGGCAAAAGTTAGAGCACAAAAAAATTGGAAAAAAGAAAAACTGAGCTCGCATTTTTTTTTTTTTTTTTTGTAAAGAAGTGCCAAACATGGACTGCTTTGCCAGATACAGAGTCGCCACCTATATGTTTTATTTTGGGCAATTTAGGAAACCTTCACTCGTGCCTAAGGCCACGTGTCCGTTATCACCGAAGTTGCCTCGGCTCGGGAACTTGGGTATGATTGGGGAAGGTCATGCAATGAGCACCCCCGCTCGCCCGATCAAAGATCGGCCTGTACTAAGCATGATATCTTGTGTTTGAAAACACATGTGTTCTTATTTCGGTTGTTAGCCTAGAATTACTATGTGATGCACACGGCATACAAGTATAGACTAGATCGCCTAAGTTGGAACAAAACATCTCATGTTTGTTTGAAAAATGGTTTGAATGTGCTACTCGCAAGTAGGCTAAGACGTGGATTTGCCACCCTCAAGTGGGCTTAGAAAACATGATTTTGCCACTCGCAAATGGGTTTAAAACTCTCATTTCCTTGAATTGTTCCAATTCATGTAATCCAACCTTCCCCCACAGGCATTCAGGCAGTTATATCACATAAGCAAATAGCCTCATGGTAAACATGCTGACATGGCAACACTCACACTCATGCAAGATGCTAAAGCATAAACACTTACCGAGTACTCCAAGCCAAAATAGAAGCTAGTTAGTAATCAATGCATGATCCTAGTTCATGTTAAGATGGCTAATGAAACACATACAAAATGCAACTAGAAATAGGCTCGGCTATTCTAAAATGGCATGTGAAATGCAATGATAGATACACGTATTCAAATAGGAATTGAAATACGATGCAATTAGTATGATGCGCCCAGCCCGGTGCATGCAAGATGAATGAATGGATACAAACATGCGAGCATAAGTATGCAAATTGATACATGCCCTAGACTAACCATTGAAAGCTGGTAAACAAAAGGGAGAAAGACGTGGGGTTGGAAGACATTCACACACTCACGCACACTTATTACAAAATTTGGCCCTCTCGACGGAGGGTCTGAAAGAATAATACAAATCACCTAATTAACTAACTCGTAAGCTAATTAATTACAAAACCACTTAACTAATTAAATGAAACAATTAAACTACTAAAGCGGTAAAGAGGCCTCGGGAAGAGGGACAAATGCATGCATGCTCGGCTCTGCTCAGAAATCTATCGCCATGCTTCTGTTGCCTCTGTTTGCACTACTCTGCACTTCTGAAGACTGTACAAGTCTCAATGATGCTCCTGAACCACTCCCTAAGCACTGTGGGATGTCACCAGCCGAAAGGCAAGGCCAGCGACCAAGTGAAACTGGTCATCGACCATTTGTGGGGATCTCGGCCAACAATTCATAGACGGCCGGCACTGAAGATGGCCGACCGACCATCTCTTCCTGCAGAATCCTGTTTTTGCTGCAACAGAAGACAGACAGAGCATGGCAATGCACTTACAAGACAATGTCTGCACCACCACCCTCCCTATCATGTCATTAGCTCAAGGGAGTATAGTCCTCGGCCCTCGGGCCAACAATCACGCATCTCAATGCATGGTGGACAAAGGAGCCAAGTGTGCAATTTAATGTCAAATGAAATGCACAAAACATATAAGGGCCCCAACCTCTATCATGCTTGATCAAGAAGCAAGGGAATGCACACACAATGCAATGCCACCTAAGCATGTAAGAAAGGCATGCAAACTACTCAAGCATGCTACAAGTATGCAACAATATCATACAATGCAACTAGTAAGTAATAGGCATACCACCTAAACATATGAACATGCAAGGCATGCAACAATATGCAAAATGGGACAAGCATGCGACAACATGGTGAACGGACTTAAACTAAATATGGGCAGACCTCAGTCAAGTCCAAAATCAGTGGCCAAAATGCACTGGAAATGAGGACAAATGCACATACAAACATGCATGCCAAATGGCCTAAAGACTAAGGCATAAAAGGCAACTTTCAAGAACACTTAAAAGAAGACAAACATGGACATTAGATCAGCATGTTAAGCTCTGAAAACATGCAAGGGATGATGCCAAAACAAATAAACCATGCAAGTAAGGCGTGCAATGAAGCCCAAAACTTGAGACTAGCCAAGAGGTTCAAACTATAGCCACATGAGGCAAGCCCCAAAGGGCCAAGGGCACCCAAAACAGTTCCATAGCAGGTCAACACAAGGCCAAAATCACACTTAGATGACACTCAAATGACCTAGCATGGAAGCATGCACAATGATCCAATCATGAAGCATAAAACCTCAACTCTTTAAATCATTAAGGGAGTGACAAATGCAAGTAAATGAGCATATTATATGGACTAAAATGACATAACAAGTGATGCCAAGCCACTGAAATAGCCCATGTAAAGCATGTTAATGACTTGAACACTCAAAGCTAACAAGCTAGATTGCATGGTAACTATACAAAGCATGGCACATGTGACCAAAGCAAGCAAAATCAGACCTCAAGCATGGTAAAACAAGGCTAGAAACTTCTCAAAGTTAGCCCAAAACATGTAAGCAAGGTGCCTCAAATATGAGGTTCATGTTAAGGCAAATAAGAGGATTGCAAAACAAGTACGTGAAGCACATAAGAGCCAACTAAACCAACCCAAAACAGAGTTATGGCATATTAAAACAACACCAAAAACCCACAGAAATGAGGTCAACACATGCTAGAATGGCATGCTCAAACATAAAGCATACAAGACTAGTTTGCAAAATTTACACTGCAAGTGTATAAACCATGGATGGAATGACCAAGATAGGCAAAAACAATGGCATATGACATCAAAGTAACCACAAATACCAACCAAGACATGGCCAACATGAACTTAACAAAGGTGCTCACATATGAGGCAAACATGGCAAGTATTGAAGACATCAAGGAGAGGGGATGATCCTCTTCTTCTTAGGACCTCAAAACACCATCCCCAACACTGAAATCCCTTTGGGTTTCAGTGGTGAGAAGGCCCAAACAAGGAGGTCCCGGATCTCACAAAAAGGGCACAAAAATGAGGCCAAACAAGGCCTAAGGGGGGTAAACAGCCCCAAACACAAAAGTGATCTTAAACAAAGATCAAAAGCATATAAAAATAGAACTTTTATCAGTTATAAGTTAAGCTCAAAACAATATGCAAGATGGTGTATTGCTAGGTGTTTTAGTGCTAGAACATGGACAAAACACACACTTTAGTGTACTATTACACACACAAATGTAGAGAGAGAGGGTGATATAGAGAGAGAGTGATATCTATATTCTACATCAGCCAAATTCAGAACCAGGAGAAGGGAGGAGGAGCTCCCTTCTTATAGAAATCAATTCCAAAGATTCTTGGAGAAGCTTGGTTAAGGTGCAAATCCCTTCATACATGTGTTTGGAGGAGCCAGTTTATGCTCACCAGCTGGCACAGCAGGCATGCACCAAGTTTGCAAAAGTAGAAAAAGAGGCCTCGGCCAGAAAATATGGTCAACCGACCAGCACAATGGCCAACCGACTAAATCAAGTGCCGATCGGCCAACACTTTTGGCCGATGGAAAGAAATCATGGCTGATGGCCTCAAGCCTTGGCCGGTGGATTGAGGGAATGGAAAACAAGCCACCCTCTTCCCTCAGAAGCAAGAACACAAGTGTTTAGTCCACAACCAAGCACAAAACAGGAAAGTTCAGAGATCTTGAGACAAGACGCGCGGCCGAGACTTCCGAGAACTCAAAACGAACACAAGCATGGATGATCATCGAGTGTTCAAGGATATTGGAGCCTTCTGAAGATATAGTTCTAGGACTACCTTTCAAAAGAGAAAACAGACAGCACCTCAGTCTAATTTTCACCATAATAGATATGAGCATAGCTGAATGACTGTACTCTTTACTGAATTCTGCCCCAACAATCAGATACAAAACTCGCAACTGATATGCACATTCCGGTACAGTTTCACTGTAAAGCACATACCAGTTAAAGAAAACCAAAACACCCCTATGATGGGGTAGGGTTACCCTGTCCTAGTTTCGTCAGGAGCTAGGGGTTCACTACGCAACCAAGCGGTTTCATAAAATCTTGCATTTGGGTGGGCAACCTGTCCTAGTTTGGAACAGTCTCTACGGCTTCCGATATGCAACTAGGTCGATTGGTCAAAAAGGGTGCCTCAACAAGACCACCTAATATACCTCTCACTCCAAACACCAAGAAGTGAAAAGAGGACCAAACGGTATGGCGATAGTCCAGATCCAAGGTTTGTGTTCCCATCATGGCAGAGCCCGCAATCGGTCAGCCTTATGGCAAGCTTTTCCAAGCAAGCCTCCAGCAAACCATTCAGGAATAGCAGATGGCAAACACTGTGACTTTAGGCGCACCAATGTAAAATGCAATGAAAAGAAACACATAAGTGTAGATAAAGAAACATATCAAGAGTTCGAGTCAAGTTCTCTCAATCCCCAGCGGAGTCACCAGAAACTGTAACTCGACTTTCTTCGCGCCCCCCTTTTAGAGAGCTCGAATTGGTCCTACAGTTCGGACTCCTGTCGCGATTCTGAATCTAATCTAACAAAGTGCAATGTGAAATCAATAAACACCAAAAAGTCCAATCTGGCAAATCATTTTGGAAAATCAATTTGGAATCAAATAATGCCAAAACTAGACTATTTTGCCAGATTACAGAGTCGCCACCTAAATATTTTATTTCGGGGAATTTAGGAAACCCTAGCTCGTGCCAAAGGCCACGTGTCCATCATCACCAAAGTTGCCTCGGCTCAAGAACTTGGGTACAAGAGGGGAAGGTCCTGAAATGAGCACCCCCGCTCGCCCGATCAAAGATCGGCCTCTACTATCATGATATGCTATTTTATAAACCTCATGTGTTCCTATTCTGATTATTAGTTAACTTTACTATGTGACGCACACAAGCAAGTATGGACTAAAATTGCAAGAATTGGAACGAATTCAACTCATGTTGTTTTCAAAAATGGTTTGAAATTGCCACTCTCAAGTGGGCTAAAACGCAGATTTGCCACCTCAAGTGGGCTTAAAACATGATTTGCCACTTCGCAAAGTGGGCTTAAAACTCACATTCGTCGAATTGTTCCAAATCAAGCAATCAAGCCTTCATCCACAGGCATTCATGCAGTTTAGCATTTAAGCAAATAGCCTCATGGAAAGCATGCTATCATGGCAATATGGCAATCACACTCATGCAAGTATGCTAAAGCATAAAACTTGCCGAGTATTCCAAGCCAAAACAAAAACTAGTTAGAAACTATGCATGATCCTAACTATACAATATGCCTAATGCAACACATGCAATATGAAATTAATAGGCTCGGCTACTAATATGGCCTATGATACAATTTTGATAACATGTTTTTACACACGTATTTAAATAAGTGTATTGAAATACGACGCAGATTGAATGATGCGCCGAGCCTCGGTGCATGCAAGACAAATGAATGGATGCAAACATGCAAGCATAAGGTATGCTAATTGAAAATGTCCCTAATCTAACCATCGAAAGCAGATAAATAAAAGGGAGAAAGACGCGGGGCTAGAAGACATGCACACACACACGCACACTTGTTACAACATTGTGCCCTCACGAAGGAGGGTCCAAATGAGTAAGCTAAGCTACACTAAGCTAAGCTAATTAAGCTAATCTAATTAAATGAATTAGACTAGTTATTACAAAACAAAATAAAGAAATAGCTAAACTAATGGAGGATGCATGCACGTGGTTTTCGCTAATTAAACAATGTACACTAATTAAACATTTAGAGCACTGAATCACACTGCCTCAGCTCTGCTTTAGGAAATGGAGGATGCATGCACGTGGTTTTCGCCCCGAAAAGTCCTCCGGTTTGCTCTTGAGAGGCTCTGTTTGTAGGGTTGAGTACACTTCAAAACCTTTCTGCTCCAACTTACCAAATCAATGTTGAGGATCACACCAGTGACCTGCCGGCCATGGTAAGTTGCTGCCGGCCAAAAATGTTCCTTGCCGGCCAACAGTGAACCACTGGTGGCCACTAATGAGCCACTACCGGCCACTGGTGTTCTCAATCACTACACTGCAATAGAGCATAAACAAACAAAATGAAGGTTTTTCCAGAGGTATGTTTGTATTGTACCCCTCCTTATCATCTCAAAACCTCAAAGGAGTGGCACTCTTGGATCCCAAACCACCAATCAAGTAATTTCATTGCATGATGGCCAAAGATCCAAGTTGTACAATTTCAATAAATGCACAAAACAAGACTCAAGATCACTACCTTATCATGTGTGATCAAAGGCAATGGAGACCAAGGAGATTGGCTCATTTCATCACTTTGAGTATGAAATGCTCCAATCTTTCTTGTGTTCAATATAACATCCGATTGAACACATGCAATGCAACACAACATGCTTAACTTGCTCAAGTTTTACTTGTGAAACTTTATTTACACATTTTAAGTTACCAAACCATTCTTTAGTAAATTTGTCCAATGTGAGAGTCCTCTAGAGAGAGAGAAGTTTCAACCAAGGGATAATGTAAGGCAAAAGAGAGTTCATGCCGTTGGTTAGTAGAAACCCTCAAAAGAGGATTAAAACCGTTAAGCGCAAACTCTATCTCAAGCTTAAAGGATCCCAAACTTGAAACAACTCTCAAAAACAATTTAAAGAGTGAAAAAAATGAGAATATGACAGAGCTATATATGCTGAAATTACATTCAAAGACACTGCAACATGCAACCAACTCAAATACTCATGTTTAAAGGCCTAAAACAATGAGCTAGTGAAGGAATTTACATTACAGCTATGCAATACAAAGCTCAAAAGCAACAACCAGCCCAAAACAAATGCAAAATAGCCCAAAATATAGCTTAAAACATTCTGAAATTAAGCTAACACAAGCTAGAATAATAGGTTAAAACATGAAGCATGCTAGACTAGTAAGCAAGGCACAACGAGGGGAGTCTATCCCCTCTAATTTTGGACTTCAAAACATGTTTTTAGCCATTGAAATAGCTCTAAAAACAGTGTTTAAAAGCACTAAAAAAGATGATGCAAGGGTGGGAAACACAAGAGCAAAGGCCTCCAAAACAAGGTTCAAAGAAGGGCTATCAACCCTTCAACCTTTAATGGGCTTAGGACCCAAGCTTTAGCCCAAAAAGACAGAGTTTTTTTAGCCCAAAATCAATTGAAAGACATGCTAGAATGAAAACAAAACTAGCTAAGACAATAAGCTAAAACATGGGGTCACACTACAACCATGTAAAAGACTACTCATACAACACAAACAGCTCAAAATAGAGCTAAAGCAACCCAAATCAGAGGAAAAAACATGCTACAAACAAGCTAAGTTAAGCTACAAAAACATGCTAACATATGAAGCTAACTAGGCACGAAAGCTAGATACAAGGAGGGGAGGCTAACCCCTTCAATTTTGGACCTCAAAATAAAGTTTTTGTCACTGAAAAACCTCTGAGTTTCAGTGGTTAAAAGGCCAAAAGAGTTGGTTTGAAAGTGATGAAAAGATGGCACAAAAGCTTAACAAGCAAAGGGACAAGAAGGGTGGACCACCCCCAAACTCAAAATAGCCTCAAACCACCATTTTTAAGCCACAAAAACAGAGATTTTTGTAGTTGAAAACCAGGCCAAAAATAGTTTGCAAAGGTGGCAAAACAAGTGTGCAAAATAAGTTTAAATGGGGTAAGTTCTATACCTTTGAAGCAAAGCACACAATAGGCACAAATATGAGCTTAAACAACCTTAAGGAGCTCCAAGAGGGCTTCAAGCAACCTCAGCCCAAGGATGAATCACTTTGGCTAAGGGTTGATAGGTTAAAGTTTGAAGTATGCAAGCTTCTAAGCACAAAAGCTCGAGAGAGAGAGAGAAATGTAGAGAGAGAATTATAGAGAGATGAGAGACCCCCAAAATTTTTCACTCCTAAAATGTTGTAACCTTGAAAACCATAGAAAAGGCTCTTTATATATAGAAGAATGAAGCTTCAGGTTGAAAATATCCCAAAATGGATAGCTGGAACAGCTAGAGAACAAATATCTGCAAAAAATTGCCCTTTTGCATCAATGGTCGGCATGGGATCATGGCTGGCCAGCAAGGGTCCATTCTTGGCCGGCAAGGATCACTCTTGGACAGTACATGGCCGGCATAAGGCCAGAAAAGCCCATCCCTAGCCAGTAATCTCCACCTCTGGTTGGCCAGAAAAATCTGCTTTTTGGGCCCAACTTCAAATGGCAATATCTCCTCCATCTGGACTCTTTTGCAAGTCATTTCCACGTTGTCCTTGCTCGGTTCAACGAAAAGCGCAACATTTAACGAAATGCGAGCCTCAGAAAATCGTAGAAACGTTTTCAAAAATATTTTGAAAGAGAGGGTTTTAAAGTCTAAAAAAACATTTTAGTCAAAAGGCTTTGGTCCAAAAAGGGGTGTGAGGTTAGGATTTGAAGCTTCTCTTGCTGAAGAAATCGAATCTTTTCACTGCACAACTTTCACCATCAAGTAAACAATCAGAGGCCCCCAAGTCTTAAGGGCGATCAAAAATGGAGTGTCTACAGTTGCCCCTCTTTGACAAAGCTCGAAGTCATGAAATGACGTGAGTGAATGTGAAAACCCAGAGACGACCCATTTTTGACAAGGCCGAAGACTTGGGCAAACAAAAAAAATGCAGATGGAGAAACAAAAGGTTGCGTCCGCAGGTTGCCTACATATCCCTTTGTAAGGAATCAAACTAGCGTAGTTTAAGGACAGGATGCAAAATGATACACAATATAACAAAACAGCGTAAATGATATACAATGTAACGAAACAATGCAAATGGCATGCAATGTAATTCAATCATCAAACCACAAGCAGTGCAAAACCACAAAAATATCATAAGGGATGGAGATGCAAAATCAAACTACGTTTAACATAGAAAAGGTACCGGAACCCTCAAGCCATAATTCTCTTAGTGGGATAGGCGTGTGCACAGGCAGAACTATGTGTTTCGCAGAAAGAATACAAGTAATTGGGTGGCATGATATAAGTGAGGAACGATCTGTTGAGGAAAGATCGTGATCCTAAATGCTGAATGTAACAAAACAAAGTACGATACAATGGATGCACTGAATGCAGTGAATAAGGCGCGTGGCCAAACCACATTTTACCTAGAAAAGGAATGGGCACAAAACAGACCATGTCTAACACAAAAAAGGTGTTGACACCCTCAATACTGGCCTCAGCGCAGCATGGGTACTTACACAACACAGAACCATGTTTCAACAAAGGAAATGTATGAGCACATGCCAAACTAAGCTTAACATGGAAAGGATAGTATGATAAAACAATGCAGTAGATGCATGCGATAGATGCTATATACAATGCGATAGAAGTAATATATGATGATAGATATGATGTAGCAGCTAGGAAATGAAAGTACCTTACAGGGGCAATTGGAAATGACTCACCTCATGCTGCTGGGGATCTTCCTCTTCTGCATCTTGCACTTCCAAACCACAGGTTCTTCTTGACTATATTCGCAACGTTCCCTATTCTCCAACAGGGTGACAGACTAGGTTGGTTCAGTATCCAAAATTGAGGCGCATATACGCTACCTCAACCTATGGGGCTGCCATACAGATTTCAAGCCGAGGATACACCCCTGGGTATTTAAATCAGACTTTAGTCTCAAAAATTTTGAGCATTTGCGTTCTGGGCATCAGCCATTCGAACTCTAGTTTCCACCGTCTCAGTTGATCTCCTAGAAACTCACTGTAAACACAGGCAGGTGGCTATACCAGACCACTAGAAGTCGTTCGGGCATGACAAACACCAAAGGAATTACACCTTTAGAGGATTTATGGTCTAAGGTCTCCTAGACCAGATGAATGCACAAGATAGTGCGATACAGAGTGAATGCATAAAACAGTGCTATACAAGTGCACAACACAGTGCAATGTAGAGTGAATGCACAAAACAGTGTTGTATAGGTGAACAACATAGTGTGACACAGGGTGCACAAAACAGTGTGATGGAAGTTTGAATGCACGAAACAGATGCGAATGCACAAGACAGTGCGATGCAAGGTGCACAAAATAGTGCGATGCAAGTTGAAATGCACAAGATAGTGCGAGTGATTTGAAATGCACAAAATAATGCGATGCAGGTTGAAATGCACAAGATAATGCGATGCAATGCACAAAATAGTGCAATGAAGGAATGCACAAAACAGTGCTATACCAGTGCACAAGACACTGCGAACAATGTGAATGCACAACATAGTGAGAACAATGTGAATGCACAAAATAGTGCGATACAAAGCACAAACAAGCACAAGCAAGGTGTGCAAAATAGCGCAATGCAATGCACAAACAAGAGCCAGTAAGGTGCGCAAAATAGCGCGAGCAATGCACAAACAAGTGCAAGTAAGGTGCGCAAAATAGTGCGAGCAATGCACTAACGAGTGCAGGTAAGGTGCGCAAAATAGCGCGATGCATGTTCTATGCAAAATAAGAGCATGTGATAAAATGCACAAGATAGTGCGATGCGCAAGAAAGTGCGAGTGTAAATTGCACAAGAAAGTGCGATACGTAAGAAAGGTGAGGCTGCTTGGACTGCCATTCTGACTTGAAGTAGACTTAAGCTTGGGGTCGAGATACACTCATACTCCAGAGAAAGGCGAGGCCTGAGAAGGTGCACCTGGAATGCAGTCTTGGAACTTGCCGAAGTTGAAACACACTAAGATGCTCCAAATTTTCCCTCTTTTCTTTTGCTTTGCAGTCCGGAACCTATGTAGCTTCAAATAGGTCTTGGTTTTATTGTTCACATATTACTTGGGTTGAACCCTCCAGTTCATGAAAGAAAGGATCTTGTTTTGTACAAATGTAGAGAATGGCACAGCACTCTGAGCACAAAACGCTTTGAAATTAAAATTGAGAAATGAGTTCTCGACCGGGTATTGAGCCTACGAATGACCATAGTCAAAACGACTCAACGAAGGAAAACAAAGGTAAAACAACCTAAACACATCTATTGACACGCGAAACGACTCAAAACAAGAATCGAGACAAACAAAAACAACAAACACAACACTCGGATGTGTACCACTAGTGGGAGACATCTCAATTCACGAGGAGCTTGTTTGTTCGAGTATTGTTTCCTATCCTTTCTCATTTGTGATCCTCACATCACTATGGCACTCAATCTTTAGTTTTCTAAAAAAGCCCTTTTCTCACTTTTTCCTCTCAACGCACATCTCTCTATTCTTCAATCTTTCTTATTTTTTTATCCCTCCCCTGGGTGGTTGATGGATAAACAGGAAATTATGGGCTTTTGCCCTAGTATTCTACTAGATTCTCATTCTTCCGCTCACAAGTCGTGAATTTCTCCCACGGAGGGGTTGCACTACAACTGGGTGTGCAGCAGATCCGCAACTGACATCGGTTGATGACGCCCATGGCTTAGCTTGATCGAGGTGAGTTACAGCATGTCCCACCGGCCAGGCATACAATTAATTGGTCTCACACATTGCATTTTCTACGTCCCCATTCCGGGTTAGATGCCAATTTGGGTGTGATCGTCCAGATAAAGGAACCGAACATTCCGCTCCAGTTCGTGCTTCGCACTTAGCTTGGTACCTCGCTTCTTGGAGGATATGAGAGCTTTCAGCCCTTTGCAGTTAGCTTCAGTTGTGCCCTTTTTGGTGAATATGGTGCCCTTTCCGGCAAGTATGGTGCCTTTTCCGGCAAGTATGTTAACAACGGGAAAAAGACAGAAAACCTGACTCAACTGTGCCCCTAGTTCATCATTTTGACCATTTTTTGTTTTTTGGCTTCTGCAAAAACAATTTTGACCAACATGAAAGTTAGATTAACATACTTGTTCGATTTTTTGATTTGAAATCATGCAAGTCAGGCTATGAGCACTGAAAATTTTCCTTTTTTGGGTCCATGAAATGGTCCAGTTTTTTGAAAAATAGAATAATTTTTAAGAAAACTAGTCAACCTTATTAAAAATCCTCAAAACGGTTTTTGCAAATGGCCTATGCTTAGCCAACATAGAATTTACTCTCGAGATGCACAACCTCAGATATGAGCTTTGAATCATCTTGCAGCTGAATCTTTCTAACTGAATAGGGCAGTCCGAATTTGAATGAAGACAAGCCAATATGCACATGGATAAGATAGTCGAGTTTGAACAAGGATAAACCAATCAACATGGATAAGCCAAGCAGGCTGAAAATGATTGGGGCCGAACTTCAGGATGAAGTTGCCTACGTATCCCAAACATGGGA
>NW_021029912.1:94627-138122 GCF_004153795.1 Camellia sinensis | reverse complement strand
TGATTGTCCTCTAATGAGAGAGGGGTCAACCAAAGGATGGTTTAAGACATGAGAGAGATCATGCCTTTGGCTAGGAGGAACCCTCAAAAGAGAGTTAAAGCCATTGAGCACAAGCTCTATCTCAAGCTTAAACACAACCATAAGGTTAACCAACCCTCAAAGCAAATGGAAAAATGAAGAAATGAGGGAGGATGCAGAATTTCAGTGCTGAAATGGCATGCTAAATACACTAAACCATGTAAGCAACACATACACAACATGTTTAAAGCCAAAAGCATTAAAGCTAGTGAAGAGCATTACACAAGAGGCATGCAATATCAAGCTTAAATGACCAAACCAGCTCTGGACAGAGCTTAAACATGCCAAATCAATAGCCAAAATATGCTAAGATTAAAGCATAAGAAGCAAGAAAAACATGTGCACATGATAACTTGCAAACAAGGCTCAAAGCACAACTCTCAAAAGCAATGAAAGTGTGAAATACATGCGCACATGACAGAGGTTATGATACTGAAATTACATGCAAAATGATGCAACAACATGCAAACTACTCAAACACTTCATGCTCAAAGCCTCAAAACAATGGACTAGTGAAGACTGTTACACTATAGCCATGCAAAACAAGCCTCGAAGGACTTAACCGACCCAGAAAAGAGTTAAAGTTGGTTGGTCAAAATAGTATCTAAAACAAGCTAGAGTTAAGCTAATACAAGCTAGAAAAATAGGCTAACTCATTAGGCATGCTAGACTAGTCAGCGCAATTGCACTACAAGTACAAAAAGCAGCAACAGGTGCACCAACCAACCAAAAACAGAGTCGCAACATGCCAAAACAGAGCCTAAATCATGCTTGAAATAAGCTAACACAAGCCACAAAAACATGCTACTATGCAATGCTAACTAGGCATGGAAGGTAGACACAAGGAGGGGAGGCCAACCCCTTCATTTTTGGACCTCAAAACAAAGTTTTTACCACTGAAGAACCTCTGTGTTTCAGTGGTTAAAAGGCCAAAAGAGTTGGTTTGAAAGGTGATTATAGATGGCACAAAAGGCTTCAAAAGCCAAAAAGCCAAAAGGAGGGACAACCCCCTAACTCACAAAGGCTCAAACAGCCATTTTTAGGACTAAAAAACAGAGGTTTTTATAGTTGAAAACCAGCTCAAAAACAATTTGCAAAGGTGACAAAACAAGTGTGCAAAAGAAGTTTAAATGGTGATAGTTATACCTCTTGAAGCACAACACACTTCAGGCACAAATATGAGCTTAAAACACCTTCTGAAGCTCAAAAGAGGCTCCAAGAGAGCTTCAAGCAACCTCAGCCCAAAGATGAACCACTTTGGTCAAGGATGTATAGGGTAAAGTTTGATGTATACAACTTTCTAAGCACAAAAACTCAAGAGAGAAAAATCTAGAGAGAGCAGATTATAGAGAGAGAGAGAGGTTCTAGAGAGAGAGGCTCCTAAAACGTTTCTTCCTCAAATGTTTCTAACCTTTAAAATCATAGAGAAGGCTCTCTATATATAGAAGAATGCAAGCCCAGGTCGAAAATATCCCAAAAGGGACAGCTGGAACATAAATATCTGCAAAAATCTGAATTTCTTCATCAATGGCCGGCAGGGGATCATTGATGGCCGGCACATGTCCATTTCTGGCTGGCAAGGGTCATCAATGGCCGGCACTGCATCATCCATGGCCGGCAAAAAAATCTACTCTCTAGGTCTAACTTCAAACGGGCATAACTTCTTCATATAGACTCCTTTTCATGTCATTCTTGTGTCTAAATTGAAGTCCCAGAAGTAAGATTTCCAATGGTGATAGCCTTACATCAAAATTCCAAGTGTACAAAAAGTTATTCTCATTTTAGTGAAGACTGCTCAGTTTCGATTTAACCGGATTCATGCCTAACTTCTCCTCAGCTAGTTTCCTTCCCTGCTCTCTTCTTTTTTTCAACTCCAAAACCCCTAAATAAGGTGTTTTGAAAGATTTTTCAAAGAGTTCACCTTTCTTTCATTCATTTCCATTTTGCCCTTGCTCAGTTTACCGAAAAGCGCAACACTAAACAAAATGCGAGCCTCGGAACATCGTAGAATCATTTTTAAAAATATTTTGAAAGAGATGATTTTAATGTCTAAAAATCATTTTAGTCAAAAGGCTTTGGTCCAAAAAGGGGTGTGAAGTTGGGATTTGAAGCTCCTCTTGCTGAAGAAATCGAATCTTTGCACTGTACAACTTTCATCACCAAGTAAACAATCAGTAGTGCCCAAGTCTTAAGGGTGGTAAAAAATGGGGTGTCTACAGCCCCTCATTTGAACAATATAGAATCTCAAATGTTAAAACCCTAATGCCTTTTTACAAATATCTCACCAAAATAACACATAGAGAAGATAAAATGTATGTATAACTCAAAAAAAATCCCTACCTCAAGCTCTAGAAGGAAGATGAGAGAAAAGCCCTAAAATTGACGACGTCAGAAGTCAATCTCCACCGCACAAAATGAAGCTCTTATATTGCTCTCCGATATTGGAAGAACATGGCTCAAAATGTTGGTGGATTTCTGTAGATAAAACAAAATGTGAGAGTTTTGGGTGTGGATTAGAGAGAATGTAGAGAAAAATGAGTTTAGACAGAGAGATAAGGAAAAGTGAACAAAGAAGGAGAGAGAGAATCAAATTTTATAAAAGTGGTTCAAATTTCGAAATTGAGTAAGATATTTCCACACGTGCAGGCACTTGGCCGCACGTGCGGGTCCATTGACCGCATGTGTGGTGCCTCTTCCCACACATGTGGGAATTCTCCTTCGCACCCACCCCTACACATGCAGCCACCCTCTTTGTACGTATAGTTCTACCTCTTCACGTGTGGGAATGTTTAATGCCATGGTTCTAAGGTATTCCTCACACCTCGATTCTGTCCTCGCCTAAAATTCGAAAGTTTTAAATCGAGATTAATTTAGAAAATGAAAACACGTAAGTTACAAAGTGTGGTGACACCACACGGTCTAAAATGTCTCAAAATAAGATTAAGGTTCGAAAACAAGATGATTAGGTGGAAACAAACAAAAAGACAAATGGGGTTAAATACCCTGGACATTACATTGATAGTGCATATGCATGTAAGCTTATTGAGCTGAATAGTAGCTTGTTCAAGTTAACTTGAAAACTTAACAAGTTTACAATTATATTTAAACTTGATTTGTTTACTTAATGAGTCAATGTGTGAGTACTATAGTAGGTACTAATGCGTTAATAAGTCAATGAGTCAATGTGTGGATACTAATGAGTCAATGTGTAACAAATCAAAAGTTGACACATATGACACTGCATCAGTGTGGGTACTACTGTGGATTTTTTTGTGGGTCTCAAATATTTTTCTATAATCTCTCTGTCATACCCAGCATTCCCATCCTCATAGCGAAATCCCACAAACCCACCCAAACAAAAAAATTATTGGGTAATAGTCAAGTCTTGTTTTGACAATTAATGATAGTGTAGATCCTACTCACAAAATTTTAAACACATTAGCCCTGTGTTCATTTTATATGGCCAATATATCCTTACAAATTAAAAAACATGAAACATTTTGTTCCTCTCTCTCTCTCTCTCTCTCTCTCTCACTCACACACACACACACACACACACACACACTCTCCAGCCACCACTATTGAACTATCGCCGATGATCCCTTTCCTATCTTGACGAGCCACCTCCGGTGCTAAACCCCACCGTCGATGTCGCTCTCCAACCCCATTCATCCAACGTCAACCTTCTTCAGTCGCCCATCGACGCTTTCTCTTCCATCTCTCGTGCTTCACCCCTTACTACATCGCGACCCAGCCATGTCGTTGCCTATGTTCGCCCATCGCTTCTTGTCGTCGCCATCGCTCCCTACTTACCATTGCTATCACCGTCTCTCACTGTCGTGACCTAGACATGCTTATTTCGAACTAGATCTGGAAAGTGTAGAAGGAGAAGTTGAGGGGGAGAGAGAGAGAGAGTAGACTGATAATATTCTTAATTTTAACACTGAAAAAAATTGAGAAATTTTTCAAAACTGATAATATTTTCAGTTAATACTAGAAAAATTTGAGAAATTTCTTAGTTTTGGTAATTGTAAACTGAAATCATTTTCAGTTTTAAAATTGAGAATATCTTAGTTCTTACATATAAACTAGATCTCCAGATCTCAAATCCAATATTCTGAATTTTGATATGTTTTGATTTTGTTATATATTGCTTCTAAGTTTATTAACTGATCATCATTCGACTTGCAAATTGACGTGATCTATTAAAAGGGACAAAACGTCAATTGCATTCTAAAATGAGACTTATGCATCCAAAAACTGTTACACAAGACTTGAGCTATCACACCTACTGTCATTATGACTTCTAAATAATTAACCCAAAATTATTTAATCTCATCGGCAATTATTACTATTGTCACCACGTTGCTAATGCCTAGATTTGGAGTGGCTAGTTTGTGTGAATCCCAGTAATTACTATTGTGCAGACGATGAAGCTCATTTTGGATACTATTTTGATGCTTTGAATAGTTTAGTTCTTAACGTATATCGTGTAGAATATATCTGTAAAAAATCATGTTAATCGAACATCATTAGACTTTTCATCAAATTACATTTGTATTTAATCGCACATTACGCTAATAGTCTCTATATTTTGAACATTGTGTCATTTTGATCCCTATAATTTCAATTAGCTTGATTTTGATTTGAATGTATGATTTTATTTCAATTTGATCCAATTGATTGTAACTATTAGTATTTTTTGATAAAAATACACACATAACCGGCATATGTTATACTTCTATATTCAATATTGTACACTTGTTCAGCTGAGTGAATTAATTTCAACCAACTTTTTTTCGGTAAATAATCTCAACCAACTTAATGATCATTTTTCTTCAAAAATCCTAATTGGCATTATCAATTTGACCAAATTGACACAAAATCTAAAATTAAGGATTAAAATTAAGCTAGTTGAAATTATAAGGACTAAAATAGCACAAAAAGGCAAAATGTAGAGACTACCAATGCAATGTAAAATAATATTTACTATTCATTTTTTTTCGACACAAATGTCTTTTGATGAAAGGACAACTAATTTCTAATTAACTTGATTTTTTACAAATATGTTCTATGAAATGTATACTAAAAAAAAAAAAACAATTCAGCGTCATCAAAAAAAAAAAAAAAAAAAGTCTCATTGTGTGCACAATAATGGCTATTGTGTGTGAAGTGTAACCGGCATCCGAAAACAGTATGTGAAAGAGAAACTTCCGGTAGCTGAATCGCAAAAAGGTAACTTTCTGCAGACAACCACAAAAATATTCTCATCAAACTAAGGGCGTCCCGATTTTTTCCAGCCATATCACCAAAACCTTCAAAATTTTCCCATACTTTCTTTGGATTTTCTTTCTCAACCTTTAAACACGACACATACATAATCATAATTCTTATGCTCTATTTGATTTAGTAGAATGAGATGAAATGAAATAGAATGATCCTTAGTCTTTTATATGAAATGAGCATTTCCTTCAAATGGCGAATAATGATTTCATTTTTATTTTGTAATGCATTTATCATTATTTTTTAGTCAACCAAACATGAAATAAACATTTCGATGGTCCATTTTATTTCAGTGAACTAAATATTATCTTATCAACTATGCTACATCCTTTCAATATAGCACCACCATTTTGACACCTAATGACGTGGAAGAAAGAAAAAATAGAGAGAGAGAGAGATGGGAGAGAGAGAGAGGACACATTATTAGGGGTGATAAATTATGTCTCTCGAGCATTTTTTGAGAGAGAAGGGATGAGGAGTGTGGGCATACCTCTTCACATGGTCCATTCCAGGTCATTGGGGTTGGATTGAGAGTGCTTAATTAGCAAAAAAATATTTAGTGCTCCTAGAATACCATGTGTTTATACTCCTTCACTAATCATCATACAACATACCCCTTCATGTTACACAATCACCCGATACAAAATCATAGATCCTATATTTTCCACCAATCACAACACTTCGAATTAATTAGTGCTCCCAAATATTTTTCTTATCTTATTGGTGCTCATGAAACACCAATCACAAACCAAATCGATTACTCTATGTTTATTCCTCAAAATTGTATGTGATATGGGTGTGTATGTATATGTATATATTTATGTGTATCTTATCTTTTCTAATTACTGCATGTTTGGTGTGTGTGTAATTCTATGCCAGCAATGTTGATTTGCATAGTAATGGATGATTTGAAATTTCACATTAGAATATTTATAAGTGAAACTTGACTTTGGTTAATTGCATTGCATTGTTTTTCTCTTCATTTTTGTAGGCTGGGTTTATAATATATTATTGTTTCTAGCAGCTCTAATTTGGGGACAACTTGGGTTTGGCTAGTAGCAAGGAGAGTGGTTGTTGGTGAGATTAATTTTTCCCTAGTCTAGGGTTTGGGGGTTTTTGTTTGAGATTTACACTGAGCAGGGTAGAGAAATTAGACCAGTGGGAGCTTGCACACATGTCATTCTCATTGGAAGGGATACTACATCATCAATTGTGACATGAAATACCGATTACACTAAATACTTTCACAATGTAGTTTAACTGTGGGAAAGCAATTTCTCAGTGTAGTTTACGTGGGGTAGATGCTTCCTAAAGAGTAACGAATGTGTGCAATGGTAGTCTCAAGCTAAGATTCTGCTCATGAGCATTATGGTATAAGCCTTACCTGACTAGGAGACCGTAATGTAAGTACCCTAGTGCGAAATTCAAAAAAAGAAATTAAAGCAAAATTCATTCAGATCCTCTCTCACATGGAGAACAATTTTAAGCTTCTGTAATCACGAACATTATACAGCATTGAAATTTCAGGGAAGGCTAGATTTAGGAGAAACCTCTGAACTTTCACAAAGGAACATGTGAAAAGAATATTTTCAACAAACTTCACAGAGCATGAAAAGTTAGATGTTACCATCTTTATTTTACGCCATATATCTACCTATATATACATATAAACAGTTGAGAACAAAACAAACAAATAAATTACAAACTTCATCAGGGAAACGCAACTTTGGAGAGGCAGCAACAACATACATAATTAAAATAACAAAACTACCATATCATCTGTACAAACTACGTTGTACTGTTTTGTGATGTTCTGTGCTACATACAAATCTTTTTTATTATTATTTTTTATGTGCAACCAAAAGTTTGATTCTCCCAAATTTGTTTGTCTCATCCGTCCATATTTCACCAAGTACCAAAGCTACAGCCAACATGTTCCTAGGTAATGATGTGAAGATGAGCTTGCATAACAGCCTCCGATGGGTATGGTAGGAAACACAACCAGTAGAAGCATGTGTCAGATGAAGGCAAGCGATCACATGACTCTAAAGACTTGTAGATGTAAAGCCAAGAAGACAAATCACGAAAACCCTCTATTGGTAGATATTTTACCGATGTCTAGAAAAAGAGCAGGACCTTTCTCTACTCTCCTGACATTCCCTCAACAATTTGCTAGATACAAAAGCTTATATGAGTTGTTGCTTATAGCTCTTTTTTAATTTATTTTTTGAGTATGTGCCAGATTAGTTGGTGTAACTTTTGCATGTAGCTTATTAGGCAAAAATAGCTTAAATAAGCTGAAAATAACTTATTATTTGGAAGCTGCAGGAGGGGAGTTTTTGGCTTCTATTTTCTGATTTATCAAGTTTCAGCTTACAAGCCACTGCACCAAATAGGCCTTAGGGACTGCACTAGGATCAATGGCTGATTTACATCTCAAATGTAGTTGATAGTACAAGAGGCCTCCACCTTTGATGATGACGCGATATTACTACTCAAGTTAAACAGAATATAAGAAATTTCCCCAACCTATAAACTTATTTGAGACAACCATATGTTGAAATAGATAATTGACCTCTGCCTCGTCAAGGGACAGGTCCAATGGCAAAATATTTTAATGTTGTGGTTTGACTTCAAAAGTTCTTCATTATTGCTATGAGAATATATATATATATATATATAGAGAGAGAGAGACAGAAAGACAGAGAGTATAACTCTGTATATTTTAATAAATAAATAATGAATGAATACAAGACTCTTTTATAGAGGAGAAGGAGAAGGAGAAGGAGAAGGAGAAGCTAATATGGTAATGTACAATATGGTAAGTAATGCGTTATATGGTAACATGGTAAAACACAATATGGTATGGTACACAATATGGAAATATAGCTAACACCCCCCCTCCTCTCAAGCTCAAGGTGGCAATGCAGATATCAACTTGAGCTTGGAAAGTAAATAAAAAAAGTGCTCTGGAGGATGAACCTTGGTGAAGATGTCGGTTGTCTGATCGGCAGAGGTAACAAAGATAAGGCAAACAGTGCCACTAGTAACATGTTGTCGTATGAAATGACAATCAATCTCAATATACTTGGTGCGATCATGGAAGACATCACTATGTGTAATTTGAATAGCACTCTGATTGTCACAATAGAGTATAGTGGCAGTAGGATGAGAAATGCCTATATCAGAAAGAAGCCAACAAAGCCACACAAGCTCTTGAGAAGTATCAATAAGAGCACAATACTCAACCTCAGTACTAGAACGAGCAATAAAAGTTTTCTTATTGCTATGCCAGGCAATGAGAGAGTCACTCAAGAAGAAGCAGAACCTTGTAGTATAATGGCGGTCAGTAGGATCCCTTGCCCAATCTGCATCAGAAAAGGCGTGTAGCTGTAGAGAATAGTGTGCTGAGTAGTGAAGACCATAAAACATAGTGTCTTTAAGATAGCACAAAATGTGAACCAGAGCATCATAGTGTGGAGAGCAAGGAGCAACCATGAATTGACTGACAATGTGAACAACATAAACAATGCCTGGACGAGTAACCGTGAGATAGACAAAACTGCCAACTAGCTGATGATATAAAGTAGCATCAGAAAACAGGTGACCATCAAGAGGTTTGAGAGTCTAAGAATCAATTGGGGTAGGCACAGTCTTACAATCGGTAAGACTAGCACGAGCTAAGAGATTAGATGTATACTTGGCCTGAGTGAGAAAGTAACTAGAAGGATTTGAAGAAATTTCCAAGCTGAGGAAGTAGCTAAGTAGACTCGAATCTTTCATCTCAAACTGGCGACTGAGGAACTGTTTGAGACTAGAGATATCCATTATATCATCCCTAGTGATGATCATATCATCCACATAGAGAAGAAGAAGAAGAATACCACACTTTTTCTTGCGAATAAACAAAGCAGAATCATGGGCACTGGAGGAGAAGCCAAAGTCACAAATGGTAAAACTACGCTTGGCAAACCAAGCACGAGGAGCTTGTTTCAAACCATACAAAACACGGTGAAGTTAGTAAACTTTGGTGGATGAAACTGAGGAACTAGGAGGATGTTACATATAAACTTCCTCAGTGAGATCACCATTGAGAAAAACATTCTTGACATCCATGTGACAAAGACTTTAATGGTGAGCAACATCAATGGCAAGGAAGCTGCGAACTGAAGTACGACGAGCAATAGGGGAAAATGTTTCTGTATAATCAATCCCATATTCTTGAGTAAAAGCCCAGGCAATAAGTCGAGCTTTGTGACGCTTAATAGAACCATCATAATGGGTTTTGATCTTCTAAACCTATTTGCAACTAATAGTACTCTTTCTAGGTAGAAGGTTAACTACATCCGAGGTATGAGTTTGATCAAAAGCTAGTAGTTCATTAGTCATAGCTTGCTGCCAAAGAGGGTTAGAGCAAGCCTCTTGATAGGGAGTAGGTTTATGAGAAGAAAAAACAATAAAACCAATAATGAAATCACGAACAAGTATAAAAGGTTATGTTACCCAAGTAGAATGACGAAGAGGTGCCTCTGGTAGAGAAGATGATGGAGTAGAATCAAGGGATGCATGAAGCTCATTGTGAGATGGAATGAAGACAAGTCAAGAAGGTGGAGCAGGAGCAGGAGCAGAAGCAGGCTCAGGAGCAGGCTTAGGATCAGAGAGTGGAGCAGCAGGACCTGGAGGCGGAGCAAAATCCTCAGGATGAGTCAGAGTCATTATGTCAGAAGTAAGATATGTATCAAGCTCATCAAATAAAAGATAAGGATCTGTAAAGAATGGTATAGTAGGAGGAGTGGACAAATGAAACTTAGACAGAGAAGTGAACATCTTGCATTCCCAAAATACCACATGACGAGAGACACAGAGACGACGAGAAAGAGGATCCCAACAACGATAACCTTTATGTTCAATCCCATACCCTAGGAAACAACACAGACCGGCGCGAGTTTCTAATTTGTTACGCTCATGGAGGTGAAAAAGAACAAAATCACTACTACAAAAACAAATAAAGATCACACTTTTTAAATTTTATTAAAGTGTGATATTTGGGAGTGTGATTAAAAATAGTCATTTTTATTCACAGCTTTTAAGTGTGATTAATAACATTTAAATCACACTTTTTAAGTGTGAGTAAAAACATTCAGATAACACCTTTTAAGTATGATTAATAACATTCAGATCACATCTTTTAAATGTGATTAATAATTAACAAAACCTATGATAATATTATTTTTATACGCGCATTTGAAGAATGTAATACACACTATATACTATATTTTGAATCACAACCATATACTGAATGGAATAACGTCATATATTTCATAAATGAAAGTTGAATGTTCAAAAGTACATACAAAGGAATTAATAAAAAGTTTTTAACTGTGATTACATATAATAAAAAATGAAAAAACTTGAAAAAACTAGTTTCTTGAATTCTTTGACCATATTTTGCATCACTCTAAGAAATTTCTGACCTGAAAAATAAAAACACAAATTAATTCAGAAACCGCTAGAAGTATATGAATAAACTTACTATTTTTGTAGAGACTGTTCTTGTCTTACAAAAGACAAAATCGGACATTTTCTCATCACACTGACTCTTCATCTCCTACATCAATAGAAAATAAATAACAACTTTGATTGTTACTACTATAAAATGTGTGGAATCCCATATATAAAGATGACAGTATTTATATACACATCTAGCACTCATTTCCAATTTACTTAGCTTCACTCTAGACCACCATTGGAGCACACCCTCAAGTGAATCTGGAGTTGCCCACTGAAAACCCCACCAATTTAGTAGCTCAGACTTAGAGCACAGTAACAGAACATGGTTGGTAGATTCAACTTTACTTTTACAAAAAGGGAAGACATTAAAATTACTACCTAGAGCACAATTTTTTTGCAAATAGTCAGCTGTTATCACCCTCCCTTACCATTGAGCCATAATAGATTAAGATAAATCAATCACTACAAGAAACAACCTTTGAAATGAATGTCGCAAAGCCATTACTTACACATCAATAGCACACCTAAAAAAGCAAACTAGTGACAGAAAAATAAACCAAAGAGAGTATTTTATAAACAAGTTAAAGTTCCAAGTACCCAAAATAAACAAATGGCTAAACATAATAAACAACAACAGAAATGGCTAGAGAATCAAATTTAGCACTAAAATTGATAATTTAACCAATACATCTACTACAACAACAAGCTAATTCTCACTCAATACACTTCATATTACCCAGAAATACATACTGATAAATAAATAAATATATATATACTCAATTTTTGATGAAAAAAGAAACTTGAATTCTTGAGGGGTGAAGTGTCCGTTGACTAAATAGAAACCAAATATGCCCCTAGAATTTAGAAATTCAAGTGATCAAAGGAAAGAAAGAACCAAGCTATTATTGAAGGATTCCATCTATAAAACAAGGCTAAATGGTTATGCAAAGAGCACTAGTTGATCTAGATGAGTACTCTGACACCAACTTAAGAAACATGAAAGACTTGTCATCTAGTAACCTTGCTGGACTATCAGACTCTATCACTTGACCTGGAAAACTAAGTTTCATGAGCTTTCTGTTGGTGTCTGCAGCAGAAACACAACATAGACTAAAATTTCACTGGGAAATTAAATGATAAAAAACTGAGAAATTGTTCTAAAACAAATTCCAAAATATTAGACTCAAGTTTTGATGTTCTATAAGAAAGATTACCAGTTAAAACTTGGCAGCAATGGATTCCAAATCTAATAAATTCTGGGTATTTCAAATGCTAAAATTCATAGAAGTGAAAAGCGAAAAGAAAAATGAAAACAGAACTGTAATAGAATGACCTATAAGTGACTTTGATACTTAGATGCTTCAGAGAGAGAGAGATGAAAATAAAAATAAAGATCAACTGTACAAACAACCTCGGAGTTGTAAAAACATTATGTTAATAAATTTGATGGAACAAGTCACAAGAGGATTAAGAAGCAATAGCCTTCATTCAACTTCCAGCAATTACCGCGGGCCAAAGAGAGAGAATCATTTTTAGATAATACTTGCCATACCATCATACTCAAGTTGAGAAATGAGAAGCAAAACTCTCTAATATTTTTACAGTGTAAAATATCAAACCTAAGACTTTGACGTTGAAGACCAACAACTCTATCAAATCCTTATTTACATTCTAAAAGTTAACTCTTAATCAAGATACATATTCACCTACATAACCTGAGGATCAAGATTAGATATATACTCTTGTATACCATAATCTCCTTGAGTTTCCATCATTTCAAGAACATCAAAAAAATTTGATGAATCTTGGAAAATTTGATTCAATGCAAACACATTGTGCTTAGTTGGTGTTACTAGTGAAAAAGAAGATGCAGAGTCAGGGAATTATTCATTGTAAGATATCTAAAGAGTTGTGGGTGTTGATATTGTTCCTACAGATCTACAAGGGGCTTTCTCTTCTAGAGCCTTTTACTAATTTAATTTATCTTGTCAAAAGATTAAAAGAAAAAGAAACGAAATTTTTTTGGATACTCGTGAAAATTAATAACATTACCAAATGCAGATTATAATAAAATTCTTAGGAAAAAGTTCTACATATTGTAGCAACACTTATGTCCACTAAATGGAAGAAAAAATGGGAAGTATTAGTGTACGCACCATCACTGAGGACCAGAACTAGATCGCTGTCAATAACAGTTGGGATACGATGAGCAATAATGCACACAGTGCATAAACTCTGTTCAGATGATCTTCTGGATAAGATTATCTGTAGTTGAATCAACTGAAGCAGTGGCTTCATTTTATGCACAAATAGTTCAAGAATCTAGTGGCATCTTTGGACAGCCCTATTCACTACTTGTATGCCACCACCACATTACTGCAAAAATTTAATACAATCTATTTACCAATAGAAGTTTAAAGTAATTAAACAAAAGAGTCGATAATTACCTTTATCGCAAGCAATCCTAGAAAGCAGGGTTTGTCAAAAAGGTTAGACAACAATAAATGTTTTGAATCTCTCTACACATAGTCACAACAAACAAACGACCTTGTCAAAAAAATAATTTTGAAATTATTGGAGAATTTACAGATACGGAAAAAAACAATGTAGTGATAATCTATGAAGGACCAACAACACTTCAGTACCCCTTCTTCCCAACTCGCCAACCCCCCAATCCCAATGAAAAAGGCCTACTAAACCAAAATCCCTGACCAATTGTGACAATTTACAAAAATCTCATTAAGTGTTGCCACTTATCAAATCAGCTTTTACAGCTCTATATAGGAATTTGGGATTATTAAATGACATTGGTTTGTTTAATGCAATATTTGTTGGAATTAAGGGCATAATCGCACTACAGATTTTCAAAGCAAAAGAAGGTGCCAAATTCTTTGCAGAATTGCAGATTGGATGAAACTCCTTTTGCAGATTGCCCTAATGCTCTATAGGAAGTGAATATATGATGTTTATGACTCATTTTTCTATTATGTGGGATTTCCAAATGCCTTACAAACCCAGTCATCCGGGCTGATATTTGATACAAAAAATATAACAAATAATCATGCTACTTTACCACGATGAAGAGCTAAGGAGGTTCCTAGATGAGTTTTATGCACCATTATTGTGTACAACCTATAAAGGACATCATTCATGCAGTTAGTTTCTTCATTTAATGATAGCCAGTGTTTTTGAATAGTGTATTTCACTATCACATTCTGAACACGCTTGTAAAAGTAGTCAACCATCCATGTCACCATCTTTAAAGCTTGATCATTATTGGCAAATATGTGTTGATCCAAAAGACCTGCTAGTATCTCTTGATGTAGGAAGTGTTAATATCAATGGTATATAATAAACAAATTAGTAAACAACTATAGTAGTTTATACCTTGTGAATGGTGTAACATGGTGCCCAAACTGGTTTTATAGCTTCAAAACAATCAAATAGCTCAGGAGGAAAAGTAGAAAGATATCCTGTACCTATTTTATCTTGACAGGCAGACAGAGCAGAGACGAGTGCAGACATTTTCTCTTTCAGAGTATAATTATGGGTGCTAGCCCACATCTGTGCTGAGGCACTCAAATAATGGCCTTCAATACATCAAAAGTAAGTTGCTTGTTAAAATCATATAGAATTGATACAATTCCCATGACCAAAACAGAGGTTCACAAATTGAAGTCATACACTAGCCACAAAACAGGGACCAAAAGCTATAAAAAAAGAAAAAGAAAAAAAAGGAGACTTGATCATAACAAAAAAGAAACTGTTAGATCATTGCAAATGTGGAACTAATCAATTTTATGGGATCCTTTATGAAATGGGATGACTCAAGGTTTGATACAAACATAAATTAACAAAATTAATCCAAAGCAAATACACAAAGGTTGCTTGACAATTATCTTAGAAGTCCCCAGAAGAACCCTTCATAGAACCACAAAGCTAAATCACGCAGCAATTTCACGCATATTACACTAGTAATTAAAAATTAAATGGAAATATGACAAATAACAGAAACAACATTTACAGCCAAAGAGGATTATTGCTTTCTAGTTGAGCAGTTCTTGATTTAAGAATTAATAAAGCAGAAGTTGATTGCCAATTTCATGCATGACACAAAAATAAGACTTCATTTGCATAGATACTATAAAAAGACAATAAAAGAAATTAAAACTTTATTAGCAAATTCTGTAAGGACAATGATAGAAACACATTGAAATGTAGCAAGAACAAAAGATATGAACATAAAATAGAAAATGGATACCCAAAATATAAGAAAAACATATGTAACTATTATTTAGAAGGATTTCACCTTTTAAAAGGAAAATGCTTCCTTAATTGGGAATCATATTCCTTTCCACCAACTAACTCCTACCACACCAAAAAAAAAAAAAAAAAAAAAAAAAATATGACAACACAAAGCTTAACAAATACATAGTTCTAAGATAGAAGAATCCACAATTTTGTAGATATACACGAATCAAGCGCCACACAATGTATCTTCCAATAGCTTCTCCAACTATTCTTAGACCTCCATCAAACAAGTAGTGTGTATAGTCAACTACAGAAAAATAGAAAAGGAAAAAAATAATCCCCAACCCAAAAGGTTTCATCATATCAACTTAATCACCGAAGTAGTAGCATTTTCACATATGAAGTATCCTATTGACACATTAATAAATCAACCATCTGCTAAAAAGACCAAATTTCATAAATACGTTATATATATTCTAAATCCCAACTTAGGAGCCAAAAGCACAGATTTGTATACAAAAAACAATGCAAAATATGAACTAAAAGAGAGGGAATATGAAAGAACTGACCTGAGGAGTAAACATCAACTGTGAGTGAGTGAAAAGATTCATTTCTCTACCATCACACCTGTAAAACACACACACACACCAAAAAAAAAAATGAGCAACAAAAAAAAAAAAAAAATGAACAACAAATCACAAAGCGAAGAAACAAATCATAACCAAAACCAAGAGAATAATTTTAATTAAAGGACTTTTTTGGTTACTCTGTTTACCATGAAAATAATTTTGTTAATTCAACTACCTTATGCATTTGTGATTGCTTGTCATCTACATCTACATTGTCAACTGGTTGGATGAGAGAACAATGTCATAATCATAAACATTATTTTATTGTTGCGCAACAAATCATCGCAACAAGGTCATCAAATATTTTCATTGAGAACATTCTTTTACCCATTTCTCATGCAACCAAACATTGAAAAATGAAAAAATAAATAAAAAAAAAAAATTTCATCCAATTATATGATGATCAAACAAATGGAGCTTGAGAAAGAAGGATATACGAAGGATAACCATTATTACCTTAACAAATCTAGGTTGTAAAACTTCTAGGTTCATCTCTTCAACTTCAACTTTAAACACACTAACAAACACATAAGGAAAATCATAAACTTCAATTGTTTTGAGTATAGGAAAAAGTGAAAATGCTGAAAAAATTTTGAACATCAATAAAAATGGATAATATATATAGACAAATTTGAAACGGGAAAAAAACATTAATAAGAAAATAAGAATTCTAATAGGACAATTTTATTATATTTTTATTGGATGAAAGGTCAACAAAAGGAAGTAATTGAATCATATATATAGGTGAAACATGATTATAAATTAAGGAAAATCAACAATGAAAACCACTTTCCTCTACTATAAATATACATGTGTTTAAGGAAAAGTACAGTAACACTTAAAATTATAGCCACATTTATAGGCACATACCTTGGAAAACTTCTTGTCTCTCTAATAATCAAGGCCAGGTGGAGCATTTTGCAAGGTCAGAAGCAATACCTAACAATTGTGAATTAACATAGGATTATAAGATGCTACTTCCATCAAAGATGCAGATAAAAGCATGTAACCTCACATAATGTATGCACCTTCATTGGAGGATACTTTGAAAAAGGAGCATGGCCATGGGCAAGCTCTAAAGCAGTAATGCCAAAAGACCAAATATCAACCTTGTAGGAATATTATTGAAATAAGAACACTTCACAGTATGTAATTAAAAAAATAAAAAACAAGAAAGAACACTTGCAAGAAACATGTAAACAAACTTGAAGTCATTACCATGTAATTGCTCCATAACCTTAGGTGCCATCCTGCAAAACAAATAATCATTCACTAATTAAAGAATATACTACACACAAAAACAAGAAAGAAGTTGACCCTTGGATTGCACTATATTGAGATATAAATGTTGGACAATCTTCACTGTATTTAAATAGATTAAATTCTGTTGTGTACTAAACAACAACAAGAATATAAAGAAATAATGGAAATGAGAGAATTTGTTTGATTAAAAAAATCAAACTAGAAATAAATAAATAAATAAAAACAGATTTTATTTTGTTACAAAAACAAAATTAAAATCTGATTTAATAAACAGATGAAACAGAATAATAAATTAAACAACTTACTTGATTAATTTCTTCTAAAAAATATCTGATCAAGTCCAGTGTTTGACACTGTGTCCTTAAGACAGATTCGTCCTCTCCACGGTGCTTTCAGAATACGGACGTCTATCTCCCAGGATGAAATGATCAACTACAAAAAATAGCAGCACTACAAATTGTTTGCCTAACGAACACACTAAGTGTTTATACTCTTTCTCACAAAAATTAAATGTAGCAAAATGAAGAATAAATTTGCAGAGGTGAAGTACGAATTTTCTGAATGTGTTTAACATCAAATGAGGGTTGTCCTATTTATAGGTGTAGTGGTGGCTGCAGGTTTTGAATTAAACAGGTGCAAACCTGTTTGAACTGGTATGAAACCTGTTTGGTTTTGAATTTAAACAGATTTGAACCTGTTGGGTTCAAACTTCAAACAGATAAAAAATGGGAAGGGCCCTGTTTGGGTGTACAGTAAAACCGGACCAGTTTATTTCCGGAATTAATTTGAATTCTGGATTTTATTTTACCAAAAAATAAAATTAAATTCAAATGTTTTTGGCCCAAAAAGATAGGTATTGGGCCGAACAGGCCTAACCCAACCACACACCACGCACCCGCGCCCAAGCCCAGGCCTAGCCTAGCCTGCCCGACTGACCGGACAGATGGCGGCGGCGGCGCGTGCGCGTGTGGTGATTTTTGGGTCCAATGGGTCTAGCCCATTTTGCCCATAACCTCCCTCTCTAAAACACTCGGGTACCCCTTGGGGCACACCCTAAGTTCCAATCCCATGCCTTATAAACCCATTCAAAACTTCCCACCAAATCAATGTGGGACAAGCCTTATTCAAACCTTTAAGGATCTTTCACCAAAACTCCATTTCCATGGAGCATACTTTGGCTTCAATTTCTCATTCACTCGGTAATGGTTTTGAGCAACCAAATATACCACGTGAATCACAATGCGGCATAGAACGCGTTACCACTTTGACCCGCGAAAATCGACGCACGGAGCCCACCTAAAAAATATACCAAACTTTGGAAAAAATTCTGTTATTAACCCAGAATTTCTAAACCATTTCCAACAATCCCCCACATGAATGGAATTTGATGACAACGAAAATGCAACAATATGCAGACTTTATCGAAGGAGTATAAGTCGAAAATATCTTGCATCAGTATAGGTAGCCTTCGGTTTTGAACCTCCCCTAGTGATAACCTATCGAACTTACTGGCTAACCAATGGACGCGATGCCTTGAATTGTTCAGCCATTTGTATAAGCCAAGACAATAGATTTCACACAAAATATCTTCTAACACATCGTGGTTCTCACTGTTGTGTTCATTTTGGCCTTGAACGCTCCTGGTATTCATGAGTGTTTCTAGAGAATTTAGCCTCTTTCATTCTCATAGAACTGGCCCCAGTTCGACACTCATATAGGTGATTCTTACTGTGAGTATCTCTTTATGCTCGTCTTGATTTTATGCCTCAATCAAGATATAAGTAATCATTAAAAGCAAAGCTTATCCGTATACCCCTGCATACAACATATGTTGCAGATATCACTCTCACCATAGGAATGGGTAGGGAATTTTAATCCCTTGGTGATTCCTGGCTAGCCATACATAACTTAGTTGTCCCTTTGAACTTAGTTCTTGGGATCTCCAGTCATATAAGTAGGGTTACCATTATGATGAATCTTATGTAATAGGCTTTAATCCCATCCCCTTCGATGAACTATACACTAGCTCTTTTGTCAAACCTTTGTTAACGGATCCGCAATATTCTCTTTAGATTTTATATAATCTATTGAGATTATTTTATTTGACAACAATTTCCTTACGCTATTATGTTGACGACAAATATGTCGTGACTTACCGTTATACATGTGATTTTGTGCCCTGCCTATTGCAGATTGACTATCACAATGAATGCAAATAGCTGGCACAGGTTTTGGCCACATTCGAATGTCTTCTAAAAAGTGACGAAGCCATTCTGCTTCTTTTCCTACTTTGTCTAAAGCAATGAACTCGGATTCCATTGTAGATTGTGCGGTGCAAGTTTGTTTTGTGGATTTCCAAGAAATAGCAGCGCCTCCCAGAGTAAAGACATATCCACTTGTGGATTTTGAATCTTTAGCATCCGATATCCAATTGGCATCACAATAACCTTCAAGTATTGCTGGATATCGAGTAAAGTTCAAACCATGATCACAAGTAAATCTTAGATATCTAAGAACCCGAATAATCGCTTTCCAATGGTCTTCTCCGGGGTTACTAGTGTACCTACTCAATTTACTGATAGCATAAGCTATATCAGGACGAGTACAATTCATTAGGTACATTAGGCTTCCATTGATTTGGGAGTATTTTAACTGAGACACTGCATCACCTTCATTTTTCGATAAATAAAGATTGACGTCTACATGTGTTCTAGCTAAATTCATATCATCCTTGATAAATTTACTTAGAATTTTCTCAATATAATGTGATTGAGATATTGCATATCCGTTAGATGTTTTAGTAATTTTCATTCCTAATGTAACTTCTGCGACCCCCATTGTGATATCCCTGTTCCGTAATATGTTAATTGGTCCTTAATATGAGTATGATTATGTGTTTAATATGATTTTGTGTGCTATTATGTGAAAATATGTGGTTTTGAATTTCTATCTGTTCACCGTAGGAATATCTGTTTGATTATCTGCTTTGGAAATTAAATTGAAGGCCTTAGCGGCCACAGAACCTGAAATTGATTGCGTCATTGTGATTAGCGTAATTTTTAGAGCCTATGGTGAAATTTAAATGGAAATTGATTCGAATCAGATTAATTGGATTAATTTATTGAATTAGTGCCCAATTATTTATTATTATTATTTTGGTGCTAGTGGGAACTTATGTAAAGAGGCACTATACACTTAATTGGTACACTTGAGCTCAAAAATCTAATTTTGTGCCTTAAGAGAGAGAGGGCCGGCTATAGAGAGAGAAAGGGAGAGAATTGTGTAATCTTGGCTCAAGGCTTGGGAATTTGAAGATTAAACTCAAGAATTGGCTAGAGTTTGGGGGTTTGTAGCTCCTAGGTAAGTGAATTCATGAATTTTAAGTTATCATCTTGTGAATCCAAGTTTGATTAATGGTCAAGAACATGAGTTTAATTGAGTATGATGAAATTGAGTTGGTTTTGTTGAATTGGAGGTCAATGTATGTATGCATATGTGTAATTGCCTCGAAATTACATGTTTGAGCACAAATGTATGATCCATGTAAGATTTTGGTTAGAATTCATGCTTGTGATCACCATTTGCGCCACTTGAGTTGATAAGGAGAGTTATATCTCAGATGCATGTACAATTTATAAGAATATGAGCTTGAATGCATGAAATTGTTATGTTGGAGGTGAATTTTATGTAGATTGGGACATGCATGTGATTAATTGGTGAGATTGAGCTTCATTGGGTTGTAATTTGGGGCTTATACCATGTTAGTACAAGAGTATTTGAAGTTTGAGCTATTGCATGCAAGAAATGTTGGTTAGAATGTCGAATTGAAGCTCAATAACATGTTCTAGATTTTCCAGAACTTTGATGTCCGCTCGAGCAGGGAAACCGCCGCTCAAGCGTGAATTTCGTGCTCCCAGTACTTTTGCAGGCTTGGATGTCCGCTCGAGCGGGGAAGTTCATGCTCGAGCGGGGAGCCATGTAGTGAGGCCTTCCACTCGAGCGATAGACTTCAAGCTCGAGCATAAATTTGTTGCATCCAGTACTTTTACAGGCCTCATGGGTACGCTCGAGCGGGGACCCTGTTTTCTGAAATTTTGAAAAGACATCCTATGTTTCATTTTCTGTTCTCTTTCACTTCCAAGTACTCTTAGGCATGCATTGAGCATTGTAATTGAGTTAAAGAGATAAGGATGAAGCCTAAAGAGGAAAATGTGAATTTGGAACGGATTGAATTGTTTGTGACCCTTTTGTGTTCATGGAATGTATTGGGTCGAGCTCCAGAGCAAACCAACCAACCGATCACTGTGAGTAATATCTTAACAAAGACATCTGAAATAAGTTGTTGTCCAATTGCTTACTTCCATGTAAGTTTTATAAGTTCATTGATTCGATTGGTGGACAATGTTTGCTATACCAAATGAGTGGGCCAGAGGCCGTTTTGACATGAAAGAATGGGTCGAAGGCTGTTTTGACATGAATGAATGGGCCGGAGGTCGTTTTGACATGAATGAATGGGCCGGAGGCCGTTTCGACATGAACGAATGAATGGACCAAAGGCCAGTTTGTCATCTGAATGGGTTAAAGGCTGTTTTGACACAAATGAAAGTTTGAAGGGGCCAAAGCCCAGTTTGTTTGGAACCGCAGTCACTTGACCTAAATTGGGTATATATGTTAAATAGAAATATGAATTGGGCCTATGGCCGTTTGAAGCATGTTGTTTTACATATCGTTTGTATAACTTCTGTATTTGATATTATTCACTGGGCTATCGCTCACGCTCATTGATGTGTTTGTAGGTGAGCCCAGAGAAGTCCAAACCCAGCCCCAGTGAAGTCTATGTGAAACAACAAAGGTTTCAGGAGAGTCAGCCCTTGTGTCTCAAGCACGAGACCCATCTTCGCCCTTTTGTTATGTATTTATATTCTATCATGTTGGCGAAGACTTTGCATCTGTTTTATATAGTCGTGATGGGTTGACTTAGACTTATATGATCCTGTATGTACAAAACCTTATGTAGTACATATTTTGTTGTGAGTTATTAATATGCATATGTATGGTTTGTTATGATGTGCCATGTCAGCACAGCTCTATGGACAAAGTTTTAAATTGCTTCCGTTTGGCCCCCTTTTAACTTTGTTAAAATACGTTTGGTTTGGTTTGAGGCCGTAGGTAACTCATGATTACTGGCTGGTTATGTCCTTAACCCACGGGGGCGGGTTTGGGTCATGACAGAGTGGTATCAGAGCACGAGTTAATAACTCACACGCTTGTCCGAAAGAGCAATAAGCGTCTAGGAAAGATCTAGGATGCATTCATGTGATAAGTATGAATTTGATAGCATCGAGAATGTATCTAAATGTTTCAACGTGAACAACTATGTGTTATAAGTTTGTGATTTGCTTGCATTACAAATTGTTTGAATATGCTCCTTAGTATATGCATACTTGTGTATCTTTTGTATAAAGTATAATGTAAGTTTAATTAGATGGTGAGAACAAGAGGTGATGAAATAGAAGAGTCCCCTACTACCAGAATAGATAGAATGGAGAGATTGATTCAGGAAATGGCAGAAACATTGAGGCAACAACCGGAGTGGCAACAACAGTGGTAACAACCACACCCTCCACCTCCACCTCCGGCACCTCTCGTGCCAGATAATCAGAATGGTGATCGGATAATAGCTCTCACCATAGTGGATTGGATCCGTTGAAAGCCGAGGCATGGGTTCTCGGCATTGAGAAACTATTTGAAGTGTTCCCATGTTCAGTGACACAGAAAGTACTTCTAGCCACTTTTATGCCAGATGACGAGGCGAGAAGATGGTGGATGTTAATGCGAGAGAATCATAAGGATGTTGACTGGGTGAAATTTCTGGAAATTTTCTATGACAAGTACTTCCCGCAGTGTGTTCGGGATATAAAAGTAGTAGAGTTCATGGAACTTAGGCAAGACAGCATGACTGTAGCCGAGTGTGAGGCCAAATTCACTGAATTGGCCAGGTTTGTACCACACGTGATTGACACTGACTATAAGAAGGCGAGACATTTTGAAGGTGGGCTTCGAAGTGACGTTTTAGAAAGATCGATGGTCTTGAAGGTGGAGACCTACATTGGGGAGCTAGACAGGGCCATCATATCAGAGGCTAACATAGCTAGATGGACTAAGTCAACACTTGACTAGAAAAGTAACAAAAGGAAAGGCTTCTTCTCAAAGAAGAAATTTTTGAAAAAGCAAAATACGGGCTCCTCAAATACTTCAAATTCTTCCCGAGACACAGCTTCCATGTGCAATATTTGTAGCAGAAAGCACCGTGGAGTTTGCTACCGTGTGTCAGGAGCCTGTTTCAAATGTGGAAAACAAGGGCATATGGCCCAAGATTGTAATCAGAACAGTAGGAAACTAACTGCTAGCTCAACTGCATCAATCCTGAAGCCGGGAAATACCATGAGACCTGCCATCACCGGGGATACCGTGAGACAAGAGAGAGTTTTTTGTGCTTGTTCCGGGTGATACACGGAATGCCAACTGTAGACACCCCATTTTTGATCGTCCTCAAGACTTGGTCGTCATCGTTTGAATACTCAGTGATCATCCTTGTTCGTGTTCATTTTGAGATCCTGAAGGACTCAGCTGCGTGCCTTGCCGTAGGATCTCTTGACTTGACTGTTTTGTGCTTGGTTGTGGACCAAGAACTTGTGGTTCTTGCACCTAAGGGTAGGAGGCGGCTTGTTAGCCATCCCTTAAACCCACCGGCCGTGGCATGAAGCCACCGGCCTTTATTTCTTTCTACCGACCAATTATATGGTCAGTCGGCATGGAAATCTGGTCGATCGGCCATTTATTTGGCCGATTGTCTCTTTTTCTAGCCAGTACCTCCTTTTAGCCTTTTTCAGGCATTGTGCATGCCAACTGTGCCCGCTGGAGTTCACGGACTTGTCCTCTATACACGTGTATGGAAGACTTGCACCCTTTGCACCCTTTTGCTCTAAGCTTCTTGGAGAAGCTTAGACCCTTTGTCTTAGCTTCCTCTAGAAGGCTTGCACCCTTTGTCTTAGCTTCCCCAAGAAGCTTGGACCATTGGTCTAACTTCTTGAGGAAGCTTGGCTCTTTTGCCTTAACTTCTCTAAGAAGCTTTGGCCCCTTGTTTGTTCTATAAAAGGAGGCCTCTCCTTCCTTTAGAGAGGTTCAGCAAATCAGGCATATATATCTGATATATCACTCGCTCTCTCTATATCTTCCTCTCTCTCTACATTTGTGTGTGCTAGAGTGCCTTAAAGTGTGTTTTGTTCTTAGTTTTGCACTAAAACACCTAGTGTTACACCATACTTGAGTTGTTTCGATGTTGAGGGACTGATTTCAGAGCTTTTAGGTTGGTTTTGATCAGAGGAGTGGGCTGGAGTTGTGTTCTTGAAGTGTTCTTCAAGGGTGAGCAACATTGCTTTATATTCCCCATTCTTGCACTAACTTTAAACCTATCTTGCATGTTGTTTTAGGCTTAGTGTATAACTAATAAAACTTCTTATTTTTCATGTTTAAGAAGTTTCATTAGGGTCATTTTTGTGTTTGGGGTCGACCTGCCCCTCTTAGGCCTTGTTTGGCCCTTTTGTGCTTTCTTTGTTTGAGCTTTGAGAACTTTCGTGTATTGGCCTTCTCGCCACTGAAATCCAGAGGATTTTCAGTGGTGGTGAAGGGGTTTTGAGGTCTTGCATAGGGAAGGGACACCCCTCTCCCTTTTTGTCTCATTTGCTTGTGTTTTTGGCTTATAAAGGTAGCATGCATGCCTAGCTTTGTTTTACTTTATTTCAGAGGTTATTTGGTGTTTATCTAGCTTGTTTTACCTCTGTTCCATATTGGTTCATCGATCCCTTCCATGCACCATACACTTGCCTTGCATTCCTTTATTTTTGCCTAGAGATGCATCTTGCATTTGGATCACCATGCTTGCATGTTTTGGCTTAGCTTTATGAAGTTTTTGGTCATGTTTTATCTTGTTCAAGCTTTGTTGGGTGTTGATTTGGTCATGCTTTCCACACTTTGTATAGCCTCTTTGCATTTTAGCTTGTTGGCTTTGGGTGTGTGAGTCTTTAGCATGCATTACTTAGGCTATTTCAGTGATTTGGAATCACTTATCATGCCATTTCAGTCCATGTTTTATGCTTACGTGCTTGCATTTGATTACCCTTTCAATGCCGTGAAGAGTTGTGGTCCTATGCTCCATGTTTGCGTCCTTGGTGTATGCCTTTTGTTTAAATCTTTGGGCTACCATATCAGTGGGTTTTGGGGTGTATTTTGACGCATTGAAACTCTGTTTATGGTTGCATAATCCACGCCATGTGTGGTCATGATAGTTGTAGTGGAATGCTCCCTTTTAGGCCTTAGTTTTAGGCCCATTGGTGTGCATGTTTGCATGAGCAATTGTCCATCATTTCCGTCACTTTTGGCCACTGTTTATGGCAAGGCTGAGGTCTGCCCTTTGCAGTTTAAGTCCAAAATTGCATGTTTATCGCATGTTGGTTGCATATTTGGTTCATTGTGTGTTGTCACATGCTAGTTCCATTGCATATTTTTCCAAGTTTGCCACATTGCATTTTGCATGCTTGGCGTATTGCACATTTGCATGTTTAGTTTGCATTACATTCGGCATGCTTTGCTAACTTAGCCTCATGTTGCATACTTGAGCCATTTTACATATTTGAGCCATATCGCATGCTTACATTGCATTGTGTTTGGTTTGGGGCGTCAAGCCAAACATGATGGATGAGATGTGTTCGTACTTAAAGTGACGAAACATGTTTCACTCCTTGGTTGCCGACGCCCTTGATCTCAACATGATAGGGCATGAAGCATCCATTTGTTTTGTTGCATGTATTTACATTGATTTGCAAACTTGGTACCTTTGGCCATCATGCATAGAAATGCGTGGTTGGTGGCCCGAGGACCGAGGGTCACACTCCCTTGAGATCATAGCATGATAGGGAGGGTGGCTATGCACACACTGTCTTGAAAATTCCATGCCATACACTGTCTGTCCTCTGTTGCAGCAAAACCAGTATTCTGCAGGAAGAAATGGCCGGCTGGCCACGATTGCTGCCGACCGATCATCAAAGTCTAGCCGGTGGTCCTACTTTTGGTCGATGATAATTTTTCCATGGTCGGTGGACCTATATCCAGGCTGGTGACATCCCACCACACTCAGAGAGTGATTCAGAAGGGTTCTGGAAACTTTCATAACTTTCAGAGGAACAAGGAAGTGTAAACAGAGGCAACAGTGGCATGGCAATGGGTTTCCGGGCGAGGCGAATCGAGCATGCATCATCCCATCATTCCGAGGGAGGGCTGCGGCCACCTCCCTTCTGATTTTAATTTGTTAATTAATTAGAAGTTTTGTAATATTTAATTAGCTAAGGTAGGTAATTATTTATTCGGGTTTGTATTATTTATTCGGACCCTCCGAGCGAGGGCAATTATGTAATAAGTGTACATGAGTGTGTGTACGTCTTCCAACCCCACGTCCTTCTCCCTTTTATTTTAACCGCTTACAATGGTTAATTTTAGGGCATGTTTCAATTAGCATATTTATGATGGCATGTTTGCATTCATTCATCTGTCTTGCATGCACTGGGCTCGGCGTATCGTACTAACTGCATTGTATTTCAATTCCGGGTTGAATAATTGTTAGTTGTAGCATTTCACATGTCATCTTTAGAATATCCGAGCCTATTGTAGTTGCATTTCTGCATGTGTTGCATTAGTCATTCCAGCATAGTTAGGATCATGCATGGATTTCTAACATAGCTTCTGTTTTGGCTCGGAGTACTCGGTGAGTGTTTATGCTTTAGCATCCTTGCATGTGTGTGAGTGACTGCCATGATAGCATGCTTACTATGAGGCTATTTGCTTATGGGATATAACTGCTTGAATGCCTGTGGGTGAATGTTGGGTTATTTGAATTAGAACAATTCACCAATTACGAGTTTTAAAGCCCACTTGAGAGTGGCAAAATCATGTTTTCTAAGCCCACCCGAGGGTGGCAAATCCACGTTTTAGCCTACTTGCAGGTAACACCATCAAACCATTTTCAAATAAACAAACATGAAATGTTTTGTTCCAATTCAGACGATCCAATCTATACTTGTATGCTGTGTGCATCACGTAGTAAATCTAGGCTAATAACCGGAATAAGAGCACATAATGTTTTCAAAACTCGATATCATGCTTAGTAGTGGCCGATCTTTGATCGGGCGAGCGGGGATGCTCACGAAGTGACCTTCCCCAGTCATACCGAAGTTCTCGAGCCAAGGCAAATTTGGTGATGACGGACACGTGGGCTTAGGCAACGAGTCAGGGTTTCCTAAATTCTCCCAAAATAAATATTTAGGTGGCGACTCTGTATCTGGCAAAGCAGTCCATGTTTGGCACTTCTTTCTAAAAAAATCTGTTTTCCAAAAAATGATTTGCCGGATTTGGACTCTTTGGTGATTTATCAGTCTTGAACTGCACTTTGCAAGATCAGATTAAGAACCGTGACAATTTGAGTCCGAACTGTAGTGAGCCCTAATGAACAAAGCGGGGGATTTCCTCCCGGGACGTTCAGGGACGTCTACAGTTTCTGGCGACTCTGCTGGGGAGTTTAGAGAGCTTGACTTGAACTCATGATATCTTGTTTTGATTACACTTATGTGTTTCTTTGCATTGCATTGGCGCTGGTGCGCCTAGGACACCGTGTTTGCCATCTGCTATTCCTGAACGGTTTGCCGGAGGCTCGCTTCGAGAAACGTGCCATAAGGCTGACCAGTTACGGGCTCTGCCACGATGGGAACACAAACCCCGATTTTTACCGGGGCACCCTTTTTGACCATTCGGCCTAGTGCATATTCGGAATCTGTAGTGACCATTCCAAGCTAGGACAGGTTGCTTACCTAATTATAGGTTGTTTGAAATCGCTGCGTGCGTAATGAAACCCTAGCTCCTGACAACATAGAACAGGGAAACCCTGCCCCAACATAGGGGTGTTTTGGCTTTCACTTGTTTGCTATGTGCTTTTAGAGTGCGTCTCTACAGGAATGCATGTATTTGTTCACAAGTTTGGGCATCAGGCCTGCAGGCATCAATTTAGTATTTTGAGAATCAATTATTTGCGGGTTTCAGATTCTGTTTTGGGGGCAGTGATTTGGGGAACCATGATCAGTGTTTGAGAACGGTGTATTCAGCTTATCAACTGTTTGTTGTTATACCCAACTGCATGTTGTGTTTATTTAAGCCGTTATGCTGTCCGCTTTCGGGTTGTTTATTTCCTTATTATTGCTTTATTTATCTTTTTGCTAGGTAGTTTAGCGCAATTGCTTCTAACCAAGCAGATATTCCCCAAGCACTCTGGACTAGAGGTCGTCGACTCCATCGATCTGAGGATCTGGTAGACAGACAACCAGTGTTCTATTCTTTGCCCCCGGTTGCTAGGCAGAGATTGAGAAAACGCAGTATATCGGTACCGAGATTGCCAGATCAGTGGTCTGTGAACAGTCGGGTTGAGATTTCCGAGTCTACTACAAGGGCAGATACACCGGCAGTTCAGATAAATCAGGGCATTATGTCAGGGATGGAAGACATGGTTCGCCAGCTCCAGGAGAGCATAAAAGCCATGCAGGAAGACGCTGTTCGTCAAGCAGAATTTGCTAAGCAGCAGGCCGTTGTCATGGCCCAACAGGCAGAGCTAATTACCCGGTTACAACAGCAAACCAGAGCATCTGCTTCACACCAGGCTCCTTCCCCAACAAGAGTCCTAATACCTGAGGAGACGGTGAATGTCCAGAATGCCCAAGCAGATACAAACATCCCAACGGGGCTGGCTCTGTCCCCAATTCTACCTTAACTATCCAAGGCACCCACGCCTATCAATCAACCGAACTCCCCCTTTGAGTTCAAGGTGGACCCTACAGCATTGAAGTTGAGCAAGCTTGAGAAGTTGTTCAAGAAGTCCCAAGGGGTAAAATCCATACCAACGCGGCTGTGACGCTGCCAGATCGGTCCAAGATGCCACAAATCGACCGCTTCGACGGGTCTGGGGATCCCATGGTGCATCTATGTTTGTTTTCGGATATATAAAGGCCGATGGGCCTCACCAGACTACAGAAGCTTTCATTGTTTGGCCGGACCCTGTCGGGTGTGGCGGCTATCTGGTACGCAAAATTCGAAGATGATGTCAAGCGGAACTGGGATGAGATGGCCGAGGCTTTTGTCACCGAGTACTCCTATAATACACAAATCGAGATTACAACCCGTGATCTCGAGACAACAAGGCAGGAGCCTAAGGAGAGCTTTTCTGAGTTCATAACCCGGTGGAGGGCCAAGGCCTCAATGATGACCCTAAGGCCCACCAATAAAGATCAAATTCGGATGATTGTGCGCAATCTCCAGCCCAAGCTCATGCAAAAAATGATTGTTCTCCTCTTTCCCATCTTTCCAGATCTACATGAGATGGGACTACAGATCGAGGATGCTTTGAAGCAGGGCTTGACTGACAATGACAGAGAGCAACCCAGGAGAACCTTCAATAACCGCAGTACGAATGCAAGCACAAGCAGTGCTGCAGCTGCCAGATCTCAAGAGGTAAGCATGGTCACCACCAACACCCCAAGAACCCTTGCAACTACGCCATTCACCGGTGCATCCGGTGGTAGTTCGCAAACAGCCAAATACCCACCCAAAAGCCAAAGAACCTTCGCTCTACTATATATGCCCCTGTCCAAAGCTCTGGGGGTTTTAATCAAAAAAAGGCACTTGAAGCCCCTAGAGCCGCGGCCATTGTCGGAAAAACTCCCCCCTTCCCATAACCCGGCCAAATACTGCTCATTTCACCAACAACTCGGTCATGACACCGACCAGTGCTTCTGATTACGCCATGAGATTTAGGATCTCATCGATAATGGGGTGATCGTGCCACCAGAGAAACCCAATGTCACAACCAACCCTCTCCCACCACACAACAAGCTCCACTCCCTAAACGCATCAACTTTATCCAGACCGGGGTTATGGTATGCGACCCCAGCTTATACATCACTCCTTCCCATCTACCTAAGCCGGAGGTGTTCTTTCCTGATAGCACAGACTTATGCATGGTGGACATCTCCCAAATCGAACCCGAACGAATGGTGGTGACTGTCGAAGATGGAACATGGGAGACTTCAGTGGAGAATGGAATTGTTGAGTCAGAATCTGAGGAATCTGGGGATTTTGTTGAGGAGGTATACAGTCCAAGTGACTATATTCTGTCAGTAGGCTAGGTTGGGCCAAACGTGGAATTGCCGGCAGGGGCAGAGCTTTGTGTGATACAGATGGATGGATTTGGTCAGAGGATAGATGACTTGGCGGCTGTGGAGGGGGATTTTGCTAAACACCAGTTTTTCAATGAACAAGATCCAGAGGGCGTGGCAGTCAATTGGTCTGATTTTGAAGAGTCAGCAGAGGTTACCGGGTGGCTTGATGACCTACCAGACGTTGTTGAAGAATATTAATTGGGACAAGGCCCAGCAGGGGCAAGGACATCAATTGTGGCCGGAAGGCCTGGAGATCAGAATGCATCGCCGGAGAGCGCCGGTGCTAAGAATTTCGCTCAGGATCTGGACATTTTGAATACAAGAATTATAGAGCAACCAGCTGTACTGACGCAGTTGGAACAAAAAGGAATCGAAGAGTTTGAGAGAATCAGAAAAGCCAAGGCCCCCGTGGGGACTAAAAGTGTTGTGTACACGAGGACAGAGAATGCTGCGAGCATGTGGACAGAAGGCACTGCGAGTACAAGGATAGTGGAACCGAAACCAGATAGGTGCCTGTTGGCTACCGGTGGAATGTGGTGGGAAGATGATGATTTATGTCTTGCCCACACGGATGAGGACTGGGGGAGCAATCAACCAGACGATACCTGGTACATCGGCGAAGTCGATCATATGACCAGGAGTGGGTGGTATTTCAAGCCTCCGCATTTAGACCAACCAGAAGCCTCCGAGAAGGACAAGGAAGCCGAGAAACAGAAAGAGAAGCAACTCGAAGAAGAGGCTGTACTGAAGCAGCTGAAAAAGATACAAGCAGACATCTCTATCTGGGGACTGCTTATGCCTTCGTGAGTACATAGACAGGCCGTCCTATCAGCAAGGGATAAGGCCAAGCTCTCAATAGAAACCACGCTGGAACAGCTGGTGGGATTGGTCTTTCCGGGAGGAGCTTCCCCGATGTTGACCTTCTCTAACAAAGAATTGCCACCCGAGGGTGCGAATCATAACAAGCCACTCTACATCTCTGTGGAGTGTAAGAACAAATGGATATCGGTGGTTCTTGTTGATACCGGATTCGCCATCAATGTGTGCCCGGCAAGGATAGCCTATGCAATCGGGTTGAAACCCGCAGACTTTGCACCAACCACGCAGGTGATAAGGGTGTATGATAACATAAGTAGAGAGGTAAAGGGGACCATGCAAATTCAAACTAAGGTTGGTCCGAGACAACATGAGATAGACTTTCAAGTCCAGGAAGTTCCTGCAACCTTCAATCTATTCTTAGGGCAGCCGTGGTTGCACCAGGTAAAGGCAATTTCGTCCACCTTGCACCAGCTATTGAAGTATCCCCATGGGAAGGGGGTGGCCACTGTTTTAAAAAATTCATCAATCCATCCACTGCCAGAAGTATCTACGCCGGTTTTGGAAATAGAACATGGTATGGAGGATGTGTTCTTGTTGGGTTTTACCTTAGCCGAGGCTCGGGTTGTGCAGAACATCATGGCTGTTAATGCAGGGGTCTATGTTAGTGCTCAATCAGTATACCTCATGAACAAGCTCCAACACATCCCCGGGATGGGATTGGAAAAGAGTGGCCGGAAGGGGTTTGCAGCATTGGCCGAAACACCACACAACCCACATACCTTTGGCTTGGGTTATCTGCCCACCAAAGAGGATTGGGTAAGAAAAGGTAAGGAAATGGATGGGAGAGCTAGAGCGAAGTAGGCAGGGAAGCCTTTTGAGTTGATGCACCGGCCCATCCAGGGCACCCTAAACGGACGCTTCGTCCGGGAAGGGGAGGACTTTCCATTTTGTGGCTTCCCAGAACCATGGTTGAATGCGGAGAAGAGGCACATGCCAGGTTTTGAGATCTTCTTCGACCTGCAGTTATCCGAGGATGATGTTGCCGAAGAGCAGACAGACCCATCAGCTGAGGTTGAGTAGTGTAAAAATGTGGATTCTGAGAGTGCTGAAATTGAAATGGGGGGTAGCTCTGGCTTGTCTACTTTCAGATCCTTTGATCGAACAGAAGTGCTTGGGGGATAACTTCTCGGTGTCCATGATTAGGAATGAAACGGCTGTAGGCCTACCATCAAATATTTTGGATGCGTCCATCGCACCCTCTCTCATCTGGCAGTACGAAAAGGGATTTTTACCAAGCAGCACCGGGTCAGGTAGTGAGCCGGAATCTGATTCCATCGAGTCTGTTGAGTCAGAATCAGGTTCTAGCTCGACTGAGTCTGAGTCCGGTATTCCAGGAGATGATAACCCGGATACCACAGTCCTGTCCAGGTCATCTTTTTCTTTCTCTTTTGAGTCTGTTGTAGCAGAAGAATCTGACAATTTGGAAATGCTTAATGAGAATGGAATGAATGTGGTTTTTGAGTACTTTTCTATGCCCTTGATTTATTGTATTAATCAGGACTTTCAAAATTTTGATGAAAACGACGAGGAAGAAATTCCTCCGATTTTGCAACGCTTAATTGATCAAGAGCAGGAAAGATTTGTTAAACCTTTAGTTGATGAAATCACTACTGTTAATGTTGGTACTGAGGAGGACCCGCGGCTGGTCCAGATCGGGTCCACGTTGTCTTCGGAGGAATGCGAGCGCTTAGTCGCTTTATTAAAAGATTTCAAAGATGTTTTCGCGTGGTCCTCCGAAGACATGCCTGGAATCGATCCTGAGATTGTACAGCACCGGATCCCTCTTGACCCAGAGGCCCAAGCCGTTAAACAGAAACTCAGAAGGATCCACCCGAACTGGGCCCTCAAGATTAAAGAAGAGGTCACCAAGCAAATTGACGCAGGGTTCCTGATGGTATCTGAATACCCAACTTGGTTGGCCAACATCGTTCCAGTGCCGAAGAAGGATGGCAAGATCCAAGTATGCATGGATTTCAAGGATTTGAACAGAGCCAGTCCGAAGGACGACTTTCTCCTACCGCATATTGATGAGCTAGTGGACTTCATAGTGGGGCATGCTTTGCTTTCGTTCATGGATGGATTCTCGAGCTATAATCAGATAGTGATGGCACTTGAAGACTGGGAGAAGACTGCTTTCACCACCCTGTGGGGGACTTACTGTTATAGGGTGATGCCATTGAAGAACGCTGGAGCTACATATCAACGGGCCGCGACCACAATATTGCATGACATGATCCACAAAGAGGTTGAGGTGTTTGTGGACGACATGATTGTCAAGTCCAAAGAAAGAGAGGGCCACTACACCACCTTGCAAACGTTCTTCCAATGGATCAGAGAATTTCGGTTGCGGCTAAATCCTCAGAAGTGTACGTTCGGTGTTATAGCAAGAAAAATGTTGGGGTTTCTGATTACACAGAGAGGTATCAAAGTTGACCTTTCCAAAATCAAGGCCATCTTAGAAATGCCACCACCAAGGACTGAAAAGGAGGTACGAGGTTTTCTAGGTAAAGTACAATTCATAAGACAGTTTATCTCAAAATTAACCTTGACTTGTGAACCACTTTTTGGTCTCCTGAAGAAAGGAAAGAAATTCCAATGGGACGGCCGATGCCAAGCTGGTTTTGAACAGATCAAGGAATACTTACAAAACCCACATGTGCTGTCACCGCCTGAGCTAGGGAAGCCGTTGATTTTGTATCTTTCAGTGACTGAGACCACAATGGGCTGCATGCTCGCACATGAGTCTGAGGACAAGGTGGAGAGGGCCATCTACAATCTGAGCAAGAAGATGTTGGAGTATGAAACCCGATACACACTGTTGGAAAAGCCTTGCTTAGCCTTGGTATGGGATACCAGGAAGCTGCGGCACTACCTATTAGCTCACTCTGTACCGTTCATTTCAAGATTAGATCCTATCAAATATCTCTTCGAGAAACCGGCACTTACGGGTAGGCTAGCTCGCTGGCTGCTTTTGCTTTTCAAATTCGATCTGAAATATGTGACGCGAAAGTCAGTCAAGGAAAGAGCGGTAGCTGAGTTCTTAGCCGATCATCCAGTTGAAGGAGGTGAAGCAGTTGAGTACTTATTCCCAGATGAGGCCATTTTGCATATCGAAGACGAAACTTGGACGATGTACTTTGACGGAGCGTCAAACCAATACGGGTATGGGATAGGAGTGTTGCTGATAGCACCCGACAATTGCCGTATTCCCCTAGCCTTCAAACTCCGTTTCAAAGTCTCGAACAATGAAGCAGAATATGAAGCATGCATTGCTGGTTTAGAAGCAGCCCTGGCACTAGGAGCAAAACGGTTGGATGTCATTGGGGACTCGAATCTTGTTGTATCCCAAGCTAAGGGGGATTGGAAGGTCAAAGAAAAAAATATGATAATGTACCACCTGACCTTGGACCTGCTGATTCCTCGGTTTGAGAAGCTAAACTTCACTCACCTACTAAGAGAAAACAACAGGTTCGCAGATTCACTAGCAACACAGGTTCGCAGATTCACTAGCAACTCTATCTTCCATGATAGACATCTCGTTTGGAGTCCGGATGCGTCCAGTCATTATCGACCAGAAATCTGTGCCAGCTTACGAGTCGATTGCTGCTATAGGTGAGGTTTAAGATGAGAACTCCTGGTATTACGATATTTCGAATTTCTTGGAGAAGGAAGCATATCCACCAGGGGTAAATGCCAAGGATAAAAGGGCAATCAGAAGAACGGCCGTTCAGTTCATCATCTACGGAGGTAAATTATATAAGAGAGGTCATCTGGGAATGCATAAGCTGTGCATTCATGGAGGGGAATGCGGTGCGCATATGAACGGGGTAATGCTAGTGCGAAAGATCCTAAGACAAGGTTATTATTGGTTCACCATGGAGGAGGATTGTATCGGCTTTGTTCAGCGATGCCACAAGTGTCAGATCCATGCAAACCGCATGAACATTCAGCCGTCGAAGCTGTACAATATGACTTCACCATGGCCATTTTCAGTTTAGGGAATCGATGTGATCGGGGCTGTCACTCCGAAGGGGTCGAATGGGTATGAGTTCATCCTAGTCGCGATAGATTATTTCACGAAGTGGGTTGAGGCCCAATCTTATGCGGTCTTGAAGGCGTCGCACGTTTCAAAGTTTATCAAAAACAACATCATATGTCGTTACGGAGTCCCGAACGAGATTATCTCAAATAATGTTTCCTACTTCAAAAAGGAAGTGATTGACTTGTTAGAGAAATACAACGTGGCTTTTCATAAGTCGTACACATATCGGCCATAGACCAACGGGGCAGTTGAGGCTGCCAACAAGAACATCCAACACATTTTGCAGAAGATTGTGGAAACCTACCGGGACTGGCCAGATAAGTTGCCATTTGCTCTCTAGGGCTATCGGACTTCGATTAGAACTTCCACGGGAACAACTCCGTATTTATTAGTTTATGGGATGGAGGTCGTTCTACCTATCGAGATTGAAGTTCTGTCGTTGAGAGTGCTGGCTGACTGTCAGATAGCCGAAGCAGATTGGCAGCAGAGCAGGTTTGAAGAACTCATGCTCTTTGATGAAAGAAGACTGAAAGCACTGTACCATGTTCAAGGTTATCAACGCAGAATTGCCAGGGCTTTCAACAAGAAGGTTAAGTCCCGAAATTTGAAGGAAGGAGATTTGGTACTCAAAGACAACCGAGCTCCCATCCATGACCCTAGGAGCAAGTTCAGACCCAATTAGACTCGTCCCTACATCATTAAGTCTATCTGGTCAGGTGGAGCTGTGGTTCTAATGGACCTAGATGGCCTAGAGTTCTCACAACCGATCAATATGGACAAGTTGAAGAAATATTACCCTTGAGTGGCTTGCTAAGCTGAAAACCCGAAAGGGCGACCTAGGCAAAAGTTAGAGCATGAAAAAATTTTGAAATTATAAAAACTGAGCTCGCAAGGTTGAAAACCCACAAAGGGCGGCCTTGGCAAAAGTTAGAGCGTAAAAGGAGAGTAAAAAAAAAATACTCGAGTGAACCCGAGCCTGAACTACGTAAGGCTTCATTCCCATTTTTGGGATACGTAGGCAACTTCATCTTGAAGTTCAGCCATAAACTTTTCCTCGATCAACTTTGTCCATTTGATCATCTCGGTCATCTTTGTCTATTCAGCATTCAAAAGCTCGGTTGTGATCTCCGGTGCAGTGCTTTTCAGAGTAGGGGCAACTTTTCAGTTGCTGGGATCCGAGGTTGTGCATCTCAGTGAAAAATCTCAAGCGTGTCCAGTTCTGATCCATATCAAAAATGGTTTTGAAAAGTTTTAACAAAAGTTGATTTTTGCTCAAATTAATCTTTTTACAACTTAGACCATTTTTGGACCAAAGCAAAAAAATTTCAGTACCCACAACCTTCAATTTTATTGATTTCAATACAAAGTTCTCCTGCTCTTGCATACAAACTGAAGTTGCTTTTCATTACATTCATAAAGAAAACTTGAAAGTTCTGATTAAAGCAAATAAATTCGGGGCATAGATGAGTCAGGTGTTCCTGCATCCCCTCCCAGAGCTGGTCGAAGCCTCTGATGCCAAGCTGGGCCCAATCTGTGCCTCTTCATTAAGCCAATCTACGCACTCATCAGATAAGGTGCAACTGAAAGTGGGAGCGGGGGCGAGGAGTTCCCTAGTCCTCCACGCTGCGGCATGCCGAACAAGCTGCGCACCTCGGACCGGGAATGCGACTGGATACTCCACCCCCTCTGCCGGGCAAATCTGGCCATGGCCGAACTGGCATTGGAACCGGAATAGAAAATAGAATACACAGTGAGTCAAGCCAATCAACTGAATCCCAGTCTGCCGGGACAAGCTATAGCTCATTGCTGGTAAGTTGAGCCAGGGACATCGCCAAGCAATGCAGACTGCGGAAAAATTACACATCCAGTTGAACCACCATCCCTCATCTAGGGCTTCAACTAGACGATGTCGGAAGAAGTAGCCGCGAGCTGAGTATGCTGGGCAAGAGTCCACAACCTGTAACTTATCCATCAACCACACTTGGAGAGGGATGAAAAACGAGAGATTAAAGAATAGAGAGATGTATGATGAGAGAAAAATTAAGAAAAGGGTTTTTGTGAGAAAAGTCGAGCCTGAGGGTCGAGTGATGTGAGCAATACATATGTGAGAAAAGGGTGGGAAACATTACCTGCAACAGTAGTGGACTCCCCGCAAATCTGGTCATCTCTCGGCGATGAAAAGCATCCAAGCCCATCAATGTCTCGGCCAAAGACATGGCAATGCAGTTTTTGCCCTCATTTAAGCTTTGAATAACCTCGATCAATCGGATGCTAGATCCTCCGGATCCTGAGACAAGCAAGAAATGAGATAGCATACACAAACAAAGGGCATGTCACCGAAAGCCTTGCCAATGATGGTCACCACGGTCACCGGCATCGAAAAACCGACAAATCAAACTCGAAATATCCAGTATTCCGTCACAAATCGAAGATCAAGCGTTGTGCATGGTGAGTCCACACATTCGCCCTAAGGCTTGGGGGTGGCCGAAGCGAAGCTAGGGCAAGATTTCTTTGTTGCACTCGGATTCCATCAAAACTTGGAAATCTTCGAAGGTAGGACACACTCTTGCCCGCCAAAGCTAAAGACACGTGTTACCGGATTCCAAAACCTTGCCGCAGCATGGAGAAACGGAAAGTGCAGCGGAGTGCGACTTAGCGTGAATTGTGCATTTACGCCAAAGCCCCGGAAATTCAGCTTTTCCGAGCCATCCAAGTTGACAATTCAAGTTGTGAGATTTTGGGAAAGAAACTCCTCCATTTGGTGTAAATCAGTGTTGAAATGAGGAAAACTATGAAGCTAAGGCTTTTGTAGAGGATAAGGTATTGAGTGGAAGACAGGTGTCAACATTCTGGAGGTCCTTACAATTTTTGGCCGGTCAACCAAAAGTAGTGCCAACCGACCATCTATTTTGGCCGATCGACTAAAATATTGGCCGATCCCAATCAATTTCGGCCGATGATGTCTCCCTTTCGCCGGTAGCCTCTAATTGTGCTCTAAGCCGAATAAGTGTTAAGCATGATGAAAAACTGGTGATTGACATCATTTCCAATGCTTTTTGGTGATATTTTACGAACTAACACCTGTTACTCCATCTTGTTTATCCAGTTGTTGTACATCTGCTTATTGAGTTACATTTTACATCCTTTAAGTCTTTGCTTTGTTTATCGAGTTGTATTTACAGTTGGTTAACTTATCGAGCTCTTTGTTTTGATTATCGAGTTGTTTTTGTCCTTACTCGGTTCACTACCTGATTATTACGAGGCAAGTGCTTACTTTTCAAACAAAGGTTCAAATCTCTTTTGCATTGATTGTGTAATGCAATGCGATGCGATGCATAAAATATAACACCTTTTGAACAAAATAGCTGTTTCATTTCCATAATGTCTTTTTCAAAAAGTACATAGTTTTGAGAAAGTGAAACCTGCCTGAGGTGGTGCAATGTGCCTAAACTACCAGTAAAAAGGAAAGTAAGGCGAAAAGGGACAGGAGCAGTAGAGTGTCTAGAATAATACCGGTGGCCACCCCTTATGGTCGGTACACCTCCCACGCCCTTGTTCGGGTCAGTCATGTGGTTTGCGCACTTTCATTACTCAGGGTAGTGCAAGGAAGTGCACTTTTGAACCCTAGTAGGCCTTCGTGTTGACCTTTAGCCGTGTCTTTTATGAGCGATGCTTAGTACGTGCGGGAGTATCCTTTATCGCATCCTTTTGGTATCTTGCGAATTCCACAAATCGCTTCAATTATGTGTTATTACGTTGCTTTGTTTTGACTTCAACGAAACATGCTCGTTACGCGTCTTGCATTGAACGATGCCTCGTTTTGAAGTTACATTTCAACATCATGAATAACATGCCTTTACCATGCTTCAGTTGAATTGTACCTTTCTCTCCTTCTCGCATTGTTCCTATACACATTGCATGCGTTGTCGCGTTATGCTTTACTTATATGTGTTCAAGTTCCTATACCCATTGCATGTGTTGTCGCGTTATGCTTTACTTATATGTGTTCAAGTTCCTATACACATTGTATGCGTTGTCGCGTATTGCTTTACTTATATGTGTTCAAGTTTCTATACACATTGCACACGTTGTCGCGTTATGCTTTACTTATATGTGTTCAAGTTCCCATACACATTGCATGAGTTGTCGCGTCGTGCTTTACTTATATGTGTTCAAGTTTCTATACACATTGCATGCGTTGTCGCGTCGTGCTTTACTTATATGTGTTCAAGTTTCTATACACATTGCATGCGTTGTCGCATCGTGCTTTACTTATATGTGTTTAAGTTTCTATACACATTGCATATGTTGTCACGTCGTGCTTTACTTATATGTGTTCAAGTTCCTATACACATTGCATGCGTTGTCGCGTTATGCTTTACTTATATGTGTTCAAGTTCCTTTATTTATTGCATGCGTTGTCGCGTTATGCTTTACTTATATGTGTTCAACATGCATGCCTAGCTTTATGCACATTGTACATATGGTCACATGTGCTTTACTTACATGTGTACATTTTATTCTTTGCTTTACACATTGTACATGTTGTCACATGTGCCTTACTTACATGTGTATACTCTTCCTCACTTCCACACATTGTACACATCACGTGCACTTTACTTATATGTGTTTGTGCCTTCATAGTATTGTTATGCTTGTTTCAAATCGCATTGTTATGCGTACAGTCGAGTTGCGTTGTTATGCGCCCCTCCCACCTGCATTGTCATGCACCCCTCTTCGCTCGCGTTGTCGCACACTTTTCACTTGCATTACTATGCATGCATCTAACAATATTGTACCTGTTAAGTTCTCTTTCTTTTTCAGGCACGATATTGTATGTACGGTTCATTTGAGGCTGGCACGACTAGACGAACCTGACAGGAACGATATTATATGTACGGTTCATTTGAAGCTGGCACGACCAAACAAACCGCACAGGTATTATATTCTCCGTGTGAAACGTAGCGAAAATTGAATAATTCTCTTACAAACCGCACATTGTAGTGTAGTTTGGTTTCTGCTAGCTTAAAACTGTCGCATGTTATGCTTCGTTACAGCTCTCTTTGTATGATCATAAGTTATGCTCGGCTTTGTGCATTGCTCTTGCATTTTGCCCTTGCCTTCGGGCACATACCTTTGTCTGTAGCTTGTATGCTTTGTCTAAGTCTTCGGCCTTGTCAGAAATGGGTCGTCTCTGGGCTTTGACATTCACTCCCGTCATTGTTATGACTTTTGAGTTCTGTCAAAGAGGGGCAACTGTGGACACCCCATTTTTGACCGTCCTCAAGACTTGGACGTCATCGTTTGAACACTCGGTGATCATCCATGTTCGTGTTCATTTTGAGATCCCGAAGGACTCGGCTGCGCGCCTTGCCTTAGGATCTCTCGACTTGACTGTTTTGTGCTTGGTTGTGGACCAAGAACTTGTGGTTCTTGCAGCTGAGGGTAGGAGGTGGCTTGTTAGCCATCCTTTAAACCCACCGGCCGTGGCATGAACCCACCGACCTTTATTTCTTTCTACCGACCAATTGTTTGGTCGGTCGGCATGGATATCTGGTCGATCGACCATTTATTTGGCCGATTGTCTCTTTTTCTTGCCGGTACATCCTTTTTTCCTTTTTCAGGTATTTGGCCGATTGTCTCTTTTTCTGGCCGGTACCTCATTTTTGCCTTTTTCAGGCATTGTGCATGCTAGCTGGAGTGCACAGACTTGACCTCTATACACGTGTATGGAAGACTTGCACCCTTGGCAGCCTTTTGCTCTAAGCTTCTTGGAGAAGCTTAGACCCTTTGTCTTAGCTTCCTCCAGAAGGCTTGCACCTTTTGTCTTAGCTTCCCCAAGAAGCTTGGACCTTTGGTCTAGCTTCTTGAGGAAGCTTGGCCCTTTTGCCTTAGCTTCTCTAAGAAGCTTTGGCCCCTTGTTTGTTCTATAAAAGGAGGCCCCTCCTTCCATTAGAGAGGTTCAGTAAATCAGGCATATATATCTGATATATCACTCTCTCTCTCTATATCTTCCTCTCTCTCTATACATTTGTGTGTGTTAGAGTGCCTTAAAGTGTGTTTTGTTATTAGTTTTGCACTAAAACACCTAGTGTTACACCATACTTGAGTTGTTAAGGTGTTGAGGGACTGACTTCAGAGCTTTTAGGTTGGTTTTGATCAGAGGAGTGGGCTGGAGTTGCTGTTCTTGAAGTGTTCTTCAAGGGTGAGCAACATTGCTTTATATTTCCCATTCTTGCACTAACTTTTAACCTATCTTGCATGCTGTTTTAGGCTTAGTGTATAACTACTAAAAGTTCTGATTTTTCATGTTTAAGAAGTTTCATTAGGGTCATTTTTGTGTTTGGAGTCGACCTCCCCCTCTTAGGCCTTTTTTGGCCCTTTTGTGCATTCTTTGTTTGAGTTTTGAGAACTTTCGTGTATTGGCCTTCTCACCACTGAAATCCAGAGGATTTTCAGTGGTGGTGAAGGGGTTTTGAGGTCTTGCATAGGGGAGGGACACCCCTCTCCCCTTTTGTCTCATTTACTTGTGTTTTTGGCTCATAAAGGTAGCATGCATGCCTAGCTTTGTTTGGCTTTATTTCAGAGGTTATTTGGTGTTTATCTAGCTTGTTTTACCTCTGTTCCTTATTGGTTCATCAACCCCTTGCATGCGCCATACACTTGCCTTGCATTCCTCTATTTTGCCTAGAGATGCATCTTGCATTTGGATCACCATGCCTGCATGTTTTGGGTTAGCTTTGTGAACTTTTTGGTCATGTTTTATCATGTTCAAGCTCTGTTAGCTATTGATTTGGTCATGCTTTCCATACTTTGTATAGCCTTTTTGCATTTTAGCATGTTGGCTTCAGGTCTGTGAGTCTTTAGCATGCATTACTTAGGCTATTTCAGTAATTTGGAATCACTTATCATGCCATTTCAGTCCATGTTTTATACTTACATGCTTGCATTTGATTACCCTTTCAATGCCTTGAAGAGTTGTGGTCCTATGCTCCATGTTTGAGTCCTTGGTGCATGCCTTTTGTTTAAATCTTTGGGCTGCCATATCAGTGGGTTTTGGGGTGTATTTTGACGCATTGAAACTCTGTTTTTGGTTGCATAATCCACGCCATGTGTGGTTATGATAGTTGTAATGGAATGCTCCCTTTTAGGCCTTAGTTTTAGGCCCATTGGTGTGCATGTTTGCATGAGCATTTGTCCATCATTTCCGTCACTTTTGGCCACTGTTTATGGCAAGGCTGAGGTCTGCCCTTTGCGATTTAAGTCCACCATTGCATGTTTGTCACATGTTGGTTGCATATTTGGTTCATTTTGTGTTGTCACATGCTAGTTCCATTGCATATTTTTCCAGGTTTGCCACATTGGATTTTGCATGCTTGGCATATTGCACATTTACATGTTTAGTTTGTATTACATTTGGCATGCTTTGCTAACTTAGCCTCATGTTGCATACTTGAGCCATTTTACATATTTGAGCCATATCGCATGCTTACATTGCATTGTGTTTGGTTTGGGGTGTCAAGCCAAACATGAGGGATGAGATGTGTTCGTACTTAAAGTGACGAAACATGTCTCACCCTTCGGTCGCCGACGCCCTTGATCTCAACATGATAGGGCGTGAAGCATCCATTTGTTTTGTTGCATGTATTTACATTGATTTGCAAACTTGGTACCTTTGGCCATCATGCGTCGAAATGCGTGATTGGTGGCCCGAGTACCGAAGGCCACACTCCCTTCAGATCATAGCATGATAGGGAGGGTGGCTATGCACACACTGTCTTGAAAATTTCATGCCATACACTGTCTGTCCTCTGTTGTAGCAAAACCAGTATTCTGCAGGAAGAAATGGCCAATCGGCCACTCTTGTTGCCGACCGACCATCAAAGTCTAGCCGGTGGTCCTACTTTTGGTCGATGATAATTTTCCCATGGTCGGTGGACCTACATCCAGGCCAGTGACATCCCACCACACTCAGGAAGTGATTCAGAAGGGTTCTGGAAACTTTCATAACTTTCAGAGGAACAAGGCGGTGTTAACAGAGGCAACAGTGGCATGGCAACGGGTTTCCAGGCAAGGCGAATCGAGCATGCATCATCCTATCATTCCGAGGCAGGGCTGCGGCCACCTCCCTTCTGATTTTAATTTGTTAATTAATTAGAAGTTTTGTAATATTTAATTAGCTAAGCTAGGTAATTATTTATTCGGGTTTGTATTATTTATTCGGACCCTCCGAGCGAGGGCAATTG
>NW_021029912.1:0-80250 GCF_004153795.1 Camellia sinensis | reverse complement strand
GTGTGTGTGAGTGTGTGTATGTCTTCCAATCCCCATTTCTTTCTTCCCTTTTATTTACCTGCTTATGATGGTAGATTAGGGCATGTTTAATTTAGCATACCTTATGCTATGCATGCGTGCATCCATACATTTGTATTACATACATTAGGCTCGGTACATCATGCTAACCGCATTCGTATTTTCAAATTCCAAAATTGAAAACATGTTACTTGTAGCATTTCATATGCCATTTTAGGGTTAGCCGAGCCTGTTTAGATTTCATCTTTGCATGTGTTGCATTAGCCATTTTTAACATGAACTAGGATCATGCATACGATTATTAACTTGTTTCTGTTTTGGCTTGGAGTACTCGGTAAGCATTTATGCTTTAGCATACCGCATGTGTATGAGTGTTGCCATAATAGCATGATTACCATGAGGCTAGCTGCTTATGTGATATAAACTGCTTGAATGCCTGTCGATGAAGGTCGGATTACCAGAGTTGGAATGGCTCATTGAAATCCGTGTTATAGCCTACTTACGAATAGCTGACCTTCCCCGATCGTACCCAAGCTCCCGAGCCGAGACAACTCCGGTGATGACGGACATGTGGCCTTCGGCACCGAGTCAGGGTTTCCTAAATTCTCCCATAAAAAATATTTAGGTGGCGACTCTGTATTTGGCAAAGCAGTCCATGTTTGGCACTACTTTTTCAAAAATTTGTTTCTCAAAACGATTTTCCAGATTTGGACTCTTTGGTTCAGATTAAGAACCGTGACACAAATCGAGTCCGAACTAGTAGCACGAGGCCCACGCGGGCGCGTCTACAAAGGGCCACACTCCCTTGAGATCATAGCATGTTAGGGAGGGTGGCCATGCACACACTGTCTTGAAAATTTCATGTCATACACTGTCTATCCTCTGTTGCAGCAAAACTAGAATTCTGCAGGAAGAAATGGCCTGCCGGCCACTCTTGCTGCCGACCGACCATCAAAGTCTAGCCGGTGGTCCTACTTTTGGTCGATGATAATTTGCCCATGGTCGGTGGACCTACATCCAAGCCAGTGACATCCCACCACACTCAGGGAGTGATTCAGAAGGGTTCTAGAAACTTTCATAACTTTTAGAGGAACAAGGAAGTGTAAACAGAGGCAACAGTGGCATGGCAACGGGTTTCCGGGCGAGGCGAATCGAGCATGCATCATCCAATCATTCCGAGGCAGGGCTGCGGCCACCTCCCTTCTGATTTTAATTTGTTAATTAATTAGACGTTTTGTAATATTTAATTAGCTAAGGTAGGTAATTATTTATTCGGGTTTGTATTATTTATTCAGACCCTCCGAGCAAAGGCAATTATGTAATAAGTGTGTATGAGTGTGTGTACGTCTTCCAACCCCACGTCCTTCTCCCTTTTATTTAACCGCGTACAATGGTTAGTTTTAGGGCATGTTTTAATTAGCATACTTATGATGGCATGTTTGCATTCATTCATCTGTCTTGCGTGCACTAGGCTCGGCGCATCATACTAACTATATTGTATTTCAATTCCGAGTTGAATACTTGTTAGTTGTAGCATTTCACATGCCATCTTTAGAATAGCTGAGCCTATTGTAGTTGCATTTCTGCATGTGTTGCGTTAGTCATTCCAGCATAGTTAGGATCATGCATGGATTTCTAACATAGCTTCTGTTTTGGCTCAAAGTACTCGGTGAGTGTTTATGCTTTAGCATCCTTGCATGTGTGTGAGTGACTGCCATGATAGCATGCTCAGCATGAGGCTATTTGCTTATGTGATATAACTGCTTGAATGCCTGTGAGTGAAGGTTGGGTTATTTGAATTGGAACAATTCACCGATTGCGAGTTTTAAAGCCCACTTGAGAGTGGCAAAATCATGTTTTCTAAGCCCACCCGAGGGTGGCAAATCCACGTCTTAGCCTACTTGCGGGTAACACCATCAAACCATTTTCAAATAAACAAACATGAAATGTTTTGTTCCAATTCAGGCGATCCAATCTATACTTGTATGTTGTGTGCATCACGTAGTAAATGTAGGCTAATAACCGGAATAAGAGCACATAATATTTTCAAAACTCGTTATCATGCTTAGTAGTGGCCGATCTTTGATCGGGCGAGTTGGGGTGCTCACGAAGTGACCTTCCCCAATCGTACCCAAGTTCCCGAGCCGAGGTAACTTTGGTGATGACCGATACGTGGCCTTAGGCAACGAGTCAGGGTTTCCTAAATTCCCCCAAAATAAATATTTAGCTGGCGACTCTGTATCTGGTAAAGCAGTCCGTGTTTGGCACTTCTTTCTAAAAAAATCTATTTTCCAAAAAACGATTTGCCGGATTTGGACTCTTTCGTGATTTATCAGTCTTGCACTACACTTTGCAAGATCAGATTAAGAACAGTGACAATTTGAGGCCGAACTGTAGTGAGCCCTAATGAACAAAGCGGGGGATTTCCTCCTGGGACGTTCGGGGACGTCTACACCAATGCAGTTGTCACAGGTACCATTTATATATGTAATCAAGATGCCTTTGTGTTAATTGACTCTGGATCAACACACTCATTTGTAACATGTGCATTTGCATCTAGACTAAATAGACCTCTAGAATTACTGCCATATCTGCTATGTGTGTCTGCTCTATCTGGGAATCTGTGTTGTGTGAATCTATATACCGATTTTGTGATATGCGTGTTGAGGGTGCTATCCTATATGTAGATTTGTTACCCTTGAACTTTAGGCATTTCGACGTAATTTTGGGCATGGATTGGTTAACCAAATATTGTGCCACCATTGATTGTGTGACAAAACGGGTTGTGTTTAAACCACCTGAACATAAAGAGATTGTGTTTGTGGGTAATGGGGTAGTGCCTCTACCTTATTTGATATCTGCAATGAAAGCATGAAAACTGATCAGGAAAAGGTGTCAGGGTTATTTGTGCTATGTGTTGTCTGAACAATCTGTGAATGTTGAATTGAATGATATCCCTATTGTTAGAGAATTTCCAGATGTGTTTCCAAATGAATTACCAGGGGAATTGGTAGACAGGGAGATAGAGTTTACTATTGAAACTGTGCCAGGCACCCAGCCCATTTCTAAAACTCCCTACAGAATGGCTACTGCTGAAATGAAAGAACTGAAAGAATAGTTACAAGACCTGTTTGACAAGGGGTTTATCCGACCTAGCATTTCACCTCGGGGCGCACTTGTACTATTTGTGAAAAAGAAAGATGGAACCCTATGCTCTTGTATCGATTATCGTGAATTGAACAAGGTAACAATAAAGAACAAATATTTGACTAGTTGCAGGGATCACAGGTGTTTTCTAAAATTGATTTGAGATCCGGGTATCATCAGCTGAAAGTTAAGGCAGAAGACGTTGAGAAAACCGCATTCAGAACGAGGTATGGACATTTTGAGTTTCTTGTTATGCCATTTGGAGTGACTAATGCTCCGACAGTATTTATGGACTTAATGAACCAAATTTTTAAAACCTACCTTGACAAATTTGTTGTGGTTTTTATTGATGACATTTTGATATATTCTAAAGATAGACTTGAACATAAACATCATTTGAGAACTGTCCTACAAATACTTTGGGAAAGGAAATTATTTGCTAAACTAAAGAAATGTGAGTTTTGGTTGGATGAAGTTGTTTTCTTAGGGCATGTAATCAACAAGGAGGGAATTTCAGTGGACCTGCAGAAAATAGAGGCGATTGTGAGTTGGCCTACACCGACCAATGTGACAGAAGTTCGTACTTTCATGGACTTAGCTGGGTACTACAGGACGTTTGTGAAGGACTTTTCGAAATTAGCTGTGCCTCTTACCCAATTGACACGTAAAGGGAAACCGTTTGAATGGAACGACAAAAGAGAATCTGCCTTTTATGAACTGAAAACAAGATTGACCACTGCACCAATTTTGACACTACCTTCAGGTACTAAAAATTTTGTAATTTTCAGTGATGCGTCTTATAAAGGTTTGGGTTATGCGTTAATGCAAAACGGAAAGGTTATTACTTACGCTTCCCGACAGTTGAGACCACACGAGAAAAACTACCCAACGCACGATTTGGAATTGGCCGCAGTTGTTTTTGCTTTGAAAATCTGGCGGCATTATTTGTACGAGGCAAAGTGTGAAGTCTACACGGATCACAAAAGTTTGAAATACTTTTTCACACAGAAAGAGTTGAATGTGCGGCAGAGGAGATGGCTAGAATTAATAAAGGATTATGATTTAGAGATTCAGTATCACCCCGGGAAAGCTAATACAGTTGCTGATGCCTTGAGCAGAAAATCAACGGGGAGTATGGCTTGTTTGCTTACTGAACAGAAAGAGATCTTGCAAGATTTTGAGAAGGCTAAACTTGAAGTGGTAATGTGTGAACAGGGCGGATTGATAGCCGCTATTACAGCCGAACCGGCAATCATTGATGAAATCAAATAGAAACAGAAAGGGGATGAATTCCTCAAGAAAGTGATTGATGAATTTGAGACAAGTCCAAAAGCAGAGTTTGGCATTGAGAATGAAGTGTTGAGATTTCAGAACAAAATGTCTATCCCAGATATTCCGGAACTAAAGAAGAGGGTCTTAGATGAAGCCCTCAGATTCGCATTTGCTATGCATTCGGGTAATAAGAAAATGTATCAGGATTTGAAACAAACCTAATGGTGGCCTAAAATGAATAAAGAGATTGCAGAATATGTGTCCAAGTGTCTTCAACGTCAGCAAGTCAAAGCTGAACATTAGAAACCAAGCGGTTTACTCCAGCCTCTCTCTATTCATGAATGGAAGTGGGAGCATGCGACTATGGATGTCGTTGTTGGCCTACCTCGGACTTATCGAGGTATGGATTCTATTTGGGTTGTAGTTGATAAACTGACTAAATCTGTACATTTTCTACCAGTTAGAACAACGTTTAATGCTTATAGACTGGCTACCATTTATGTTGATGAGATTGTCCGTTTACACGGAGTTTCGATATCCATTGTGTCGAATAAGGATCCGAAATTTGTATCTAGATTGTGGAAGAGTTTGCAGGAAGCTATGGGGACAAAACTAAGATTCAGTACTGCATTCCACCCACAAACCGATGGGCAATCAGAACGAACAATACAGACTTTGGAAGATATGCTTCGGATGTATGCTTTGGACTTTTAGGGGAGTAGGGAAGATTATTTGCCACTTATAGAGTTTGCATACAATAACAACTTCCACTCCAGCATCGGTATGGCACCATACAAGGCTTTGTATGGTAGAAGGTGTAGATCACCTATTTGTTGGACAGAAGTCGGGGATAGAGCTTTACTTGGGCCTGAAATTGTGCAAGACACTTCTGAGAAAATCAAGATTATTCGGCAAAGGCTCAAAACAGCTCAGGACCGACAAAAGAATTATGCAGATGTTCGGAGAAGACCTCTTGAGTATGAGGTTGGTGACCATGTGTTCATCCGTGTATCTCCGATGAAAGGCCAAGTCAGGTTTGGAAAGAAGGGTAAGTTGTCGCCCCGTTACATTGGGTCGTTTCAGATTCTGGAAAGGCTTGGCCCAGTTGCCTGTAGAGTTGCTTTGCCACCGGGATTCGAACAAATCCATAACATGTTTCATGTGTCGATGTTGAGGGGTTACCTCCGAGACCCGTTTCATGTGATTGATTATCACCGGGTAGCCATTGATGAAAATATGGAATACGCCGAATGGCTGGAACGAATTGTCAACAGGTAAGTGAAACAGTTGAGGAGCAAGTCCATCCCAATGGTGAAAGTGGAATGGAAAGAACACTATGGGACGGATGCTACATGGGAAAAAGCGGAAAAAATGCAACTACGCTATCCACATTCATTTCCTGACGAAGGTAAAATAAGTTTGGATTACCAAACTTGCTAAAGGGGGGAAGACTGTGATATCCCTGTTCCGTAATATGTTAATTGGTCCGTAATATGTTAATTGGTCCTTAATATGAGTATGATTATGTTTTCATATGATTTTGTGTGTCATTATGTGAAAATATGTGGTTTTGAATTTCTATCTATTCACCGTAGGAATATCTGTTTGATTATCTGCTTTCGAAATTAAATTGAAGGCCTTATCGGCCACAGAACCCGAAATTGATTGCGCCATTCTGATTAGCGTAATTTTTAGAGCCTACGGTGAAATTTAATTGGAAATTGATTCGGATCAGATTAATTGGATTAATTTATTGAATTAGTGCCCAATTATTTATTATTATTATTATTTTGGTGCTAGTGGGAACTTATGTAAAGAGGCACTATACACTTAATTGGTACACTTGAACTCAAAAATCTGATTTTGTGCCTTGAGAGAGTGAGATCCGGCTATAGAGAGAGAAAGGGAGAGAATTGTGTAATCTTGGCTCAAGGCTTGGGAATTTGAAGATTAAACTCAAGAATTGGTTAGAGTTTGGGGGTTTGAAGCTCCTAGGTAAGTGAATTCATGAATTTTAAGTTATTATCTTGTGAATCCAAGTTTGATTAATGGTCAAGAACATGAGTTTAATTGAGTATGATGAAATTGAGTTGGTTTTGTTGAATTGAAGGTCAATGTATCCATGCATGTGTGTAATTGCATTGAAATTGCATGTTTGAGCACAAATGTATGATCCATGTAAGATTTTGGTTAGAATTCATGCTTGTGATCACCATTTGCACCACTTGAGTTGATAAGGAGAGTTATATCTCAGATGCATGTACAATTTATAAGAATATGAGCTTGAATGCATGAAATTGTTATGTTGGAGATGAATTTGGTGTAGATTGGGACATGCATGTGATTAATTGGTGAGATTGAGCTTCATTGGGTTGTAATTTGGGGTTTATACCATGTTAGTACAAGAGTATTTGAAGTTTGAGCTATTGCATGCAAGAAATGTTGGTTAGAATGTCGAATTGAAGCTCAAGAACATGTTCTGGATTTTCCAGAATTTTGATGTCCGCTCGACCGTGAATTTCGTGCTCCCAGTACTTTTGCAGACTTTGATATCCGCTCGAGCGGAGAAGTTCATGCTCGAGCGGGGAGCAATGTAGTGAGGCCTTCTGCTCGAGCGATTGACTTCAAGCTCGAGCATAAATTTGTTGCATCCAGTACTTTTGCAGGCCTCAAGGGTACGCTCGAGCAAGGAAGTCCACGCTTGAGCGGGGACCCTATTTTCTGAAATTTTGAAAAGACATTATGTGTTTCATTTTCTGTTCTCTTTCACTTCCAAGTACTCTTAAGCATGCATTGAGCATTGTAATTGAGCTAAAGAGATAAGAATGAAGCCTAAAGAGGGAAATGTGAATTTGGAACGGATTGAATTGTTTGTGACCCTTTTGTGTTCATGTAATGTATTGGGTCGAGCTTCAGAGCAAACCAACCAACCGATCACTGTGAGTAATATCTTAACAAAGACATCTGAAATAAGTTGTTGTCCAACTACTTACTTTTATGTAAGTTTTATAAGTTCATTGATTCGATTGGTGGACAATGTTTGCTATACCAAATGAGTGGGCTAGAGGCCATTTTGACATGAATGAATGGGCCGGAGGCCGTTTTGACATGAAAGAATGGGTCAGAGGCCGTTTTGACATGAATGAATAGGCCGGAGGCCGTTTTGACATGAACGAATGAATGGACCAAAGGCTAGTTTGTCATCTGAATGGGCCGAAGACCGTTTTGACACAAATGAAAGTTTGAAGGGGCCAAAGGCCAGTTTGTTTGGAACCGCAGTCACTTGACCTAAATTGGGTATATATGTTAAATAGAAATATGAATTAGGCCTAAGGCCATTTGAATCATGTTATTCTACATATCATTTGTATAACTTCTGTATTTGATATTATTCACTAGGCTATCGCTCAAGCTCATTCATGTGTTTGTAGATGCGTCCAGAGAAGTCCAAACTCGGCGCCAGTGAAGTCTATGTGGAACAACAAATGTTTTGGGAGAGTTAGCGCTTGTGTCTCACGCACGAGACCCATCTTCGCCCTTTTGTTATGTATTTATATTCTGTCATGTTGGTGAAGACTTTGCATCTGTTGTATATAGTCGTGGTAGGTTGACTTAGACTTATATGATCCGGTATGTACAGAACCTTATGTAGTACATATTTTTTTGTGAGTTATTAATATGCATATGTATGGTTTGTTATGATGTGCCATGTAAGCACAGCTCTATGGATAAAGTTTTAAATTGCTTCCGTTTGGCCCCCTTTTAACTTTGTTAAAATACGTTTGGTTTGGTTTGAGGCCGTAGGTAATCTCATGATTACTGGCCGGTTATGTCCTTAACCCACAGGGGCGGGTTTGGGTCATGACACCCATATCTTTCATATCAAATCTTTTGTTAAGCATTTGCTTGGTTGATTTGATCATGTTTTGACTGCTTCCAATGATAAGCATGTCATCCACATAAAGACAAACTATGACATATCCTTGGTCAGTGTTTTTAACATAGACGCATTTGTGACATTCGTTTATCTTAAACCCATTAGTAAGCATTGTATGATCAAATTTTTCATGCCATTGCCTAGGTGTTTGTTTTAATCCATAAAGAGACTTTACAAGCCGACGAATTTTCTTTTCTTGCCCCGACACTACAAACCCTTTGGGTTGCTCCATATAGATCTCTTCATTTAGATCACTGTTTAAGAAAGCTGTCTTAACATCCATTTGATGTATTTCTAAATTAAACAACGTTGCTATAGAAATAAGCATGCGAATGGATGTTATTCTTGTCACAGGGGAATATGTGTCAAAATAGTCTAGACCTTCTTTTTGTCTGTAACCTTTTACTACAAGTCTTGGTTTATACTTGTCAATTGAACCATCTGCTTACATTTTTCTCTTGAATATCCATTTATATCCAAGAGGTTTAGAACCTGGTGGAAGATCCACCAATTCCCAAGTATGATTTTGCATAATGGATTCAATTTCATTATTAACAGCCTCTTTCCACAAAGGTGCTTCAGGACCTGTCATTGTTTCTTTAAAGCTTTGAGGTTCATTTTCTAACAGGTATGTTAGGAAATCTGGACCAAAGGATTTTGATGTTCTCGCCCTCTTACTTCTTCTTGGTTCATCATCAGTTAAATCCTGTTGGTCAAGACCATTACTAGTCTCTTGTGTTTGATTGTCATTAGTCTCTTGACTTTGTGTACAATCATAAGTTCTTTTCTGTGAACTTAATTCCTGTCCTTTCTTGTAAGGAAAGACATGTTCAAAAAACACAGCATTCCTTGACTCTATAATAGTGTTCACATTTATATCAGGTATTTCTGATTTATAAGTCAAAAACCGATATGCACTACTATTCTGACCATAACCAATAAACACACAATCTACTGTTTTTGGTCCAATCTTAGTCTTTTTAGGAACAGGAACTTCAACTTTTGCCATGCACCCCCATACTTTTAAGTATGTGTAGCGAGGCAGATGACCTTTCCACAATTCATAAGGAGTACTGTTGGTTTTCTTGTTGGGTATTCTGTTAAGAACATAATTAGTAGACAATATTGCTTCCCCCCACAAGTTCTGTGGTAAGCCTGAACTTAGTAACATGGCATTCATCATTTCTTTAAGGGTCTATTCTTTCTTTCAGTAGTTGTAACGCCCTAAAAATTAACCCATTATATAGATATCATTGACATGCATTATTTAAAGAAAACACTTTAATAACTCATTATAATATTCATCAGAGTCTTCCTAAACAAAAGCATTACTTGTAACATCAAATTAAATGCCCTAACGGCTTACATCTTTCCAAGCCAACACTTGGACACAAAAGTATGAGTTCTAACTCAAATATAAACAAAGCCCTAGGCTTGAGTGTTTACATGTACTAACATTGAAAAACAAATAACTAGAAATAGTCTTCAAAATCCAAGTCCTTCCAAGCTAAGTCCTTGGAGGTAGCTTATCACCTGAACCTGAAAATGATGTTCCCATAAAGGGTGAGCCACAGCCCAGTAGAAATATACTAAACCACATATAAGCAATGAATAAAGCAATAGCATTCAACAAATGGTTAACCAAGATAATCAATTACTACATTTTACAGTCTCATGACACTATTATCTAAGACACGTTTTACTTTCCAACTTTATCAACATGGCTCAGAACCTGGCCAAACTTACAACAGTGAATTATATATATATCATATTCACATCCTTCCAATATCAACAAACAAATGAGACTCAAGCTCAAATCAAAACACTTCATACTTCCAGATTGATACACATTTTAGTGCCATTGAATTTCCATTTTTATTTAATTTCAAAATAGATCATTAAGGTGTAGTGGTTTCTTGACTGAACTTCCATGTTTAATTTTATGCAACTTCCATTTTTATTTTTATTCCACTTCCATTTTTATTCAATTTCATTTTCTATTCAATTTCCTTTTTTATTCAATTTTCTTTTTCTATTACTGTCCAAATAGATCGTTAATGTATAGTGGTTTCTTGAATGAACTTCCGTTTTTAATTTTATACAACTTCCATTTTTATTTTTATTCCACTTCCATTTTTATTCAATTTCATTTTCTATTCAATTTCCTTTTTTATTCAATTTGATTCAAATTATCCAACTACGCCATTTAATCAATGAATTCCTCAATTTCATGAATTTAACCAAATTCCCCAATTCCCTTAAATTAATTTTACAAATTAATTTAATAATACAACTAGGGTTTTTCCCAAAATTTACCAAAGTATCCCCAACATATCTAAATACTAGAACTTAGAACAAAACCTATAAAATGGAGTAGGAAATCCCTACCTCGAAGAAAACAACCCAAATGGTGAAGACAGAGATGAGTGCCCAAATACCAATGTGCTCCAAATCGCCAAATGTTCAGATTAAATGAAAGCCCTCGACTCCCTCTATCTTTTTAATAAAGCAACTAGGGTAGAAACACACTCTAAATAGATCAAACCTAAGAGAGAAGGTGAGTAGGGAGAGAGAGAAGTCGGACCTAGGGTTTGGAATCAAAAAGAAGATGAAAAAGACTGATCAAAACCCGCTGCTACGTATATAAACTGGACAGGCTCGCTCGAGCGAATACATGGTTGCTCGAGCGACCAGACACAAGAAAACCTCGCTCGAGCGAATAAAAGCTTGCTCGAGCCAAGAATGCAATACTACAGGTCTATATTAAACGCAAACTCTCGCTCGAGCGACCAAACTCCGGCTCGAGCGAAGAACCAAAAACAACAGCTCGCTCGAGCGACCAACTCCTCGCTCGAGCGAAGATCCAAAATTCTAGACAGCAACACTTGGTTTCTAAACCCAACCAACCTGAAACAAACCTGCCCAACACATCCTAACTCCAAATGAGGAAATAAGGGACAACAACAACAATTATACAATGACAGAATCTACGGAACCTAAGTCCGGATACTATAATCAAATGGGAAAAGGCCGGGGTCGCTATAGTAATTCCATTTTGCTGAGGAGAATAGGGTGCTGTAGTTTGGTGAATAATGCCATGTTGTGCACAAAATTCATTTAATGGTGCATCATACTCACCACCCCTATCACTTCTAACCATTTTAATGGTTTTACCAATTTGATTTTCAACTTTTATTTTGTAGAGTTTAAACATTTCTAAGGTTGTATCTTTACTTCTAAGTAAATAAACATAACAATATCTTATGCAATCATCGATAAATGTTATGAAATACTTTTTGCCTCCTCTAGTTTGAATAAATTTAAGATCACATACATCTGTATGAATTAATTCTAGAGGTTCGGTTTTCCTTTCAACTGATTTAAATGGAGCCTTAGTTAGTTTCGCTTCTACACAAATTTCACATTTAAGATTATGATTAATTTCAAACTTTGGTATATAATCTAAACCAATTAATCTACGTAAAGCATCAAAAGTCACATGTCCTAATCTACCATGCCATAAATTCGACTCAAGAATATAAGCAAAAGATGTGTTATTCTTATTCATAGCCACTTTTGGTACAACTGTCATGACATTCAACTTAAACAGACCATCACTCATGTATCCCTTATCAACATACATGCCACTCTTTGTTAATACAAATTTATCAGATTAAAAAACAAGCCTAAGCCTAAAAGCATTTTTACTTAACAAAGAATCAGAAACTAAATTCTTCCGGATGTCAGGTACATACAGTACATTGTTGAGGGTCAGTTCTTTCCTTGATGTCATCTTCAAGATCACTTTCCCTTGTCCAGCCACAGTAGAAGTAGAAGAATTTCCCATGAAAAGTTGTTCACCATTTGCAGCCTCATTGTAGGTAGTAAACATTTTCTTGTCCGCACAAATGTGACGAGTTGCCCCAGTGTCAACCCACCATTCCTTGGGATTTTCAACCAGATTAGCCTCAGACACCATAGCAGAGAGGTTGATGTCATTCACTCTGTTAGAGATGTAATCTAGTTCAGTTACATTGGCCTGATTAGTAATCTTCTTGTTTGTACGTCCATGATCCTTCTTAGGGCGGCGACAGTAAGAAGCTCGATATCCAGTCTTGCCACAGCTATAGCATTTTCCTTTGAACCTCTTGTTGCTATCACCTTGTTTAGGACCATCTCTAGTAAACTTCCTCTTTTTGTTATGTGGTTTATGAACTTGTTCAACCACATTAGCCTTGGACTCAATGGGATTTTTCCCATTCCTCTTTTCAGCCTTTCGGTTATCTTCTTCAATTCTTAATCTTACAATCAATTCATTCATGGTCATCTTTTTGCATTTATGTTTTAAATAATTTTTGAAATCTTTCCAAGCCGGTGGTAATTTTTTCACTAAAGGAGCGACTTGGAATGACTCGCTCAGAGACATTTCCTCAGAATGAATATCATGTAAAATTAATTGAAAACTTTGAACTTGAGAAATTACCGTTTGGGAGTCTACCATAACGAAGTCCAGAAATTTATCGACAACAAATTTCTTCGTGCCGGCATCCTTTGTCTTGTATTTCTTCTCCAAAGAATCCCATAATTATTTTGCTGACTTCAGAGGACTATAAACATTATACAGCATGTTGTCAAGGCCATTAAGGATGTAGTTTCTGCACAAGAAATTTGAATGTTTTCAAGCATCTACAGCGGCAACAACTTGCTGATCACTTTCACCCTCTTTAAGTGCTGGAGCCTCTTTATGGAAAAATCGGTCCAAATTAAGAGTTGTAAGATAGAACAGCATCTTCTGCTGCCATCTCTTAAACTCAGTACCATTAAATTTGTCCTGTTTTTCTCCATGATTTATTGGTACATGAACATGGTTCTGGATAGGGACCAGTGTTGGTGTAACAATTGGAGTACCACTTCCAGTTGCAATAGCCAAAATCTCTGATTACAAAAATCAGAAAAAATTAAAACACAAATTAATTTTCTAGTTACTAAAACCAAAAAATAAATTATTACACAAAATAATTTTATTTTCCTTGTTACTAAAACTAGAAAATTAAAATACCACAATAATTTTTTGTAACACAAATTAATATTCTGCAATTGTTAATGACACTGGTATATTACTACTAGTTGTCAAAGAAAAGAGACAGTATATTACTACTATCTGTCAAATAACATAAATCACTATTTGTTTTTCCAACCAGAATATGTCTTTATGAAATCATAGAAAAATAAATACAATGAAGATACCAAAAATGATTCTGTCTTAAGATTGTTGGACAATCTTCACTGTATTTAAATAGATTAAATTCTGTTGTGTAATAAACAACAACAAGAATATAAAGAAATCAAGGAAATGAGAAAATTTGTTTGATTACAAAAATCAAACTAGAAATAAATAAATAAATAAATAAAAGCAGATTTTATTTTGTTACAAAAACAAAATTAAAATCTGATTTAATAAACAAATGAAACAGAATAATAAATTAAACAACTTACTTGATTAATTTCTTGTAAGAAATATCTGATCAAGTCCAGTGTTTGACACTGTGTCCTTAAGACAGATTCGTCCTCTCTACGGTGCTTTCAGAATACGGACGTCTATCTCCCACGATGAAATGATCAACTACAAACAATAGCAACATTACAAATTGTTTGCCTAACGAACATACTAAGTGTTTATACTCTTTCTCACAAAAATTAAATGCAGCAAAATGAAGAATAAATCTGCAAAGGTGAAGTACGAATTTTCTGAATGTGCTTAACATCAAATGAGGGCTGTCCTATTTATAGATGTAGTGGTGGTTGCAGGTTTTGAATTAAACAGGTGCAAACCTGTTTGAACAGGTATGAAACCTGTTTGGTTTTGAATTTAAATAGATTTGAATCTATTGGGTTCAAACTTCAAACTGATAAAAAATGGGAAGGGCCCTGTTTGGGTGTACAGTAAAATCGGACCAGTTTATTTCCAGAATGAATTTGAATTCTGGATTTTATTTTACCAAAAAATAAAATTAAATTCAATTGTTTTTGGCCCAAAAAGATTGGTATTAGGCTGAACAAGCCCAACCCAACCACACACCATGCACCCAAGCCCAAGCCCAGCCCAGCCCAGCCCAACCCAACCCAACCCTGCCCGCCCGGCGGCGGCGCGTGCGCGTGTGGTGATTTTTGGATCCAATGGGTCTAGCCCATTTTGCCCATAACCTCCCTCTCTAAAACACTTGGGTACCGCTTGGGACACACCCCAAGTTCTAATCCCATGCCTTATAAACCCATTCAAAACTTCCCACCAAATCAATGTGGGACAAGCCTTATTCAAACCTTTAAGGATCTTTCACCAAAACTCCATTTCCATAGAGCATACTTTGGCTTCAATTTCCCATTCACTCGGTAATGGTTTTGAGCAACCAAATATACGACGTGAATCACAACGCGGCATAGAACGCGTTACCACTTTGACCCGCGAAAATCGACACACAGGGCCCACCTAAAAAATAGACCAAACTTTGGAAAAAATTCTATTATTAACCCAGAATTTCTAAACTATTTCCAACAATAAATAATGTGATATTGGATCCCTCTGATAGAAAGGGTAAACACTAAACAAGTATATTCACAAAACAATGCGTTTGGTCTTAAAAAATGCAAGCTAAAAAAATAAAATAAAAAAATGCACTAACTCATGCTAATTCAACATAATGTGGTAATTACACGTATCATACTGACTGCACCAGAAACATGATTTTGCATTTTCACTTGAGTATCACCCAGATGATCTGGTAAAAAGCATCCTGACTATTGCCATCCAGGTTCGTTGAAACGAATTGAAACTAGTAATTCCCTATGACCTGCTAAACCACAAGAAACCAAGTAAGAAAAATAATAGAAAAGAAAACATTATTATAAGAAAAGGCTTCCATATCTCTATAAATTTTAAAGAAAAAGGAACTTTGCTAAAGATAAACATTTTTCATCTACCTAGTTGAGAGCCGAAAGAAGTAACAATATGAACATTTATGATATAGTCAGCGAAGCAGACAAAGTTGAATTTGACCATGAAATTTCATCTTTAGACCTTCCTCACTCACTCTGTTTTACAACCACCACATGCTTATGAAGTGGCTTTTTGGTCTGGATCTTAAGCATTTTCCCAACAATCCCCACCCATTTATTAATGCAAAGTTTTAAAAAAAGAAAGAAAAGAGAACTTGAAAAAAGAGAATGTATCAAGTGGTTACAAATACACAGGCTAACTTCATGGAGAATAACATAAGATAATAAGGAGAAAGGACACTATTAGCTGAGTCCAGGCAAATCGATTTGAGTTTCATTGCTAAACTTTTTAATAGATCAGAGATGTAGAGCAAGTAAATATTGTTAAATGTACATATCTACCCTTTCAAGAATACTTGTGATCTAGGTTTTAGTTTTATCCAAAACAACCGTCCCATTATAACCAAAGTGTGTCTGTACCAATTTATTTTTTAAAATGGAGCTACAGCAATCAATCAATGACAATAATCTAAATCATTAATTGTCCAAGTCCAAATTAAAATAAGGAACATAATAATTTCACAACAGAAATAATAATTTGAGAGACAAAGATTTGTGAAGAAAATTAGTACCAAATAAATTATGTACTCATAAGTAAGAACTATTGAAGCAGAATTTTCAACTAACATGCCTCAACCACTTAAGCTAATTTTCCAACTCGCTACAAATTAAAATGAACTTAAACCAAAGAAAAAAAAATTAATTCACGAAACTAATTTTTATACAATCACATGCTTTCAAAATTAGTTCAAGAACTTGGAATTCCCTTAGGGTTCTCTAATTTTAGATTCAAGAATTTTAAATTTTTTTTTTATACAATCACAACTAAGTTAAAGTATCCTAATTTTTGTAACAGAATATCAATTGTTTTAAAATAACAAATTTTAAAAAAAAATTAAAAAAAAAATTGTGCTCAACCCATTAAAAAGCCCAATTTCACAATAAGTAGTTGACATTGAAGATATTCTTCCCAACTCAGATTCAAGAAGTTAATAAAAAAAAAGAGAAAAATTCACTATCTAAAACAATATAATCACATGCTTTCAGAACTAATTCAAGAAACTAGAGTTCCTTAAGGTTCACTAATTTTACATAATTTTGGAATTTCTCAATCAAAACCTTGATTTTTTTAGTGAAAATCCCAAAATCAAAACCCTAGTTTGAATCTGCAAACCTGGTTGAAGGGTGGAAGCATTTTTTGCGTGCGTTCGTCTCTTCTGTCTCCTTTCGGCCGTCTTCTCTCTCCGTCATTACTTCTCTTTCTTTGTTCTTTTCTTCTGGTTCAGAGCTCTGTCTGTGTGTATTTTCTTTGTCCATCTTCTCCTTCTCACTCACTGTTATGCCGGTTGGGGTTTGGGTTTGGGATTTGGGGTCTGATGGAAAGAGAGAGTGAGGGTTTTGAAGAGTTTTTGCAAAAGAAAGAGAGGAGGGTTTGGGATTTGGGGTCTGATGCAAAGAGAGGGTAGGGGTTTGAAGAGTTTTTGCAGAGACATGAAACAGAGAGAGAGAGAAAGGGAGAGAGAGACTGAGAGGAGATAGTACGATGGAGAGAAAGTGAAACGGTTTTGGGAATTGTATATTTTATATAAAAATTAAATTGGAATATTTTATACAATCACACTTATTTGGGGAGTGTGATTAAATATATATATATATACTAGTGTATGGTCGTGCCTAAAGGCACGGTGTAAATAATTTTAAGATTAAAATGCAGTTATAATTTATACGTATTATGTTGAAATTTATAAAGTTTGTGTCATTTTTTGATAAAGATACTGAAAAAATATATTGAAATATTTTTCTTCTTAAAGAACTTATAACAATTTTTCTTGTATTACATGCTCTACAAAACTAAAATAAAATAACAACTCTCATTAATCTTAATGCAAATTAAGAAACAAACATATAAGATTTAAAGTTATATTGCATATCAAAATATAAAAGGTAGTAAAAAAAAGTGTAAACACTGAACAAAAAACAGAAATAAAGTTATACTGTCATACACCAAAACAGTAGGTTAAAACTTTACAAAAAGTGGGTTAAAGCTTTACAAAAAATCAATCAATGGCAATAATCTAAATCCCTAATTGTCGAAGTCCAAATTAAAACAAGAAACATAATAATTTCACAGCAGAAATAATAATTTGAGAGAGATTTGTGAAGAAAATTAGTAGCAAATAAATTATGTACTCATAAGCAAGAACTATTGAAGCAGAATTTTCAACTAACATGCATTAACCACTTAAGCTAATTTTTCAACTCGCTGCAAATTAAAATGAACTTAAACCAAAGAAAAAAAAAATTAATTCAAGAAACTAATTTTTATACAATCACATGCTTTCAAAATTAGTTCAAGAACTTGGAATTCCCTTAGGGTTCTCTAATTTTAGATTCAATAATTTTTTTTTTATAAATTTTTTTTATACAATCACAACTAAGTTAAAGTATCCTAATTTTTGTAACAGAATATCAATTGTTTTAAAATAACAAATTTTAAAAAAAAATTAAAAAAAAAATTGTGCTCAACCCATTAAAAAGCCCAATTTCACAATAAGTAGTTGACATTGAAGATATTCTTCCCAACTCAGATTCAAGAAGTTAATAAAAAAAAAGAGAAAAATTCACTATCTAAAACAATATAATCACATGCTTTCAGAATTAATTCAAGAAACTAGAGTTCCTTAAGGTTCACTAATTTTACATAATTTTGGAATTGCTCAATCAAAACCTTGATTTTTTAGTGAAAATCCCCAAATCAAAACCCTAGTTTGAATCTACAAACCTGGTTGAAGGGTGGAAGTGTTCTTTGCATGCGTTCGTCTCTTCCGTCTCCTTTCGGCCATCTTCTCTCTCCGTCGTTACTTCTCTTTCTTTGTTCTTTTCTTCTGGTTCAGAGCTCTGTCTGTGTGTATTTTCTTTGTTCATCTTCTCCTTCTCACTCATTGTTATGCCGGTTGGGGTTTGGGTTTGGGATTTGGGGTCTAAAGAAGAGAGAGAGTGAGGGTTTTGAAGAGTTTTTGCAAAAGAAAGAGAGGAGGGTTTGGGATTTGGGGTCTGATGCAAAGAGAGGGTAGGGGTTTGAAGAGTTTTTGCAGAGACATGAAACAGAGAGAGAGAGAAAGGGAGAGAGAGACTGAGAGGAGATAGTACGATGGAGAGAAAGTGAAAGGGTTTTGGGAATTGTATATTTTATATAAAAATTAAATTGGAATATTTTATACAATCACACTTATTTAGGGAGTGTGATTAAATATATATATATATATATATAATTACACTTATTTAAAAAGTGTGATTAAAAAGTAATAATGTATATATAATCACACTTTAATTAGAAGGTGTGATCAAAAAATATATAAATAATCACACTTTAATAGAATGTGTGAGTAAAACATATATACATAATCGCACTTATTTAAAAAGTGTGATTAAAAAGTAGTAGTGTATATATAATCACACTTTAATTAGAAGGTGTGATTATATATATATATATATATAATCACAGTTGTTTAAAAAGTGTGACTAAAAAGTAGTAGTGTATATATAATCACACTTTAAATAAGATAGTGACTTTTTGACTTTTTGGCTTTTTTTGGTTATGCCAAACCAAGCCTTAATTGAAAAGTGACATAAAAAATAAATATTATCACACTCAATCAAATTATGTGCGATTAAAATATTAATCTAATTTTTTTTATCACACTTCAAATAAAAGTGAGATCTTTTTTTTTTTTTTTTTTGTCAAAGTGTGATCTTTAACTATTTTTATAGTAGTGAATAAGCATATCCAAACACACGAAGACCATTATAGGCAGGAGGTGTGCCATACAGACGCTCATATGGGGTTTGATTATTGATGGTAAGGGAAGGGACAAGGTTGATAGTATAGACGGCTGTGAGAGCAGCTTCCCCCAAAAAACGTTCAGGATAAGAAGAAGATGTTAAAAGAGCACGAATAGTGTCTAAGCTATGGCGATGTTTGTGCTCAGTACAACCATTTTGTTAGGAGCTACCAGGACAAGAATAGTGAGAAAAGTGTACCATTTTGATGAAGGAATCACAAAAAATGAGTTTCCTTATATTCTTGGGTATTATCAACACGAAAAATTTTAATAGTGGAACAAAATTGAGATTTTGACTATTTGTGAAAAATCATAGTATATTTAGTGTAACTCAGAACGAGATTTCATAAGAAATAACCAGGTAAAATGAGTGAAATCATCAATAAATATGACAAAGTATTTAGATCCCCCCATAGTGGTATTAGGTGAAGGGCGCCAAATATGAGAGTGTATGAGATCAAAAGGTGCATGTGACATAGATGTACTAGGATGAAATGGTAAAGCAGGTTGTTTGGCAAGTTGACAAGATAGATAGTCTAATGTATCATTTGGAACAGGACCTAATTGATCACTTGAAACTAGAGATTGTAAACGACCAAAAGACACATGACCTAATCGAGAATGCCATAAAGCAAGAGGAGAACTAGTAGTAGCAGGAGCAGTAGTCTAGATAGGAGAAGTATTGGATAATGGAATACGCAGATGGATGAGCTCGCACAGATAACCATGACTATGACCTATGCTAAGAGTCTGTCCTGTCTTCGGATCTTGCACAACACAACCAGTTGGAAAAAATAGAACAGTGAGACCAAGATGACATAGTTGACCAATAGAGATAAGATTAAGTGTAAGGTTGTGGATCAAATAATTGTGAGGGAGGGAGATGTTAAACGTGGAGATATGGCCTGTATGACTGACATGCATTTGAGAGCCATCAGCAGTATGAATAACTGGTAAATTAGAAGAATATGTAATGGAAGAAAAAAGTGTAGGGTCAGAGGTCATATGATTGCAACAAGCTGAATCAAAATACCAAGAAGAGGTACTGAAGTGACTAAGAGAGCAGTAGAGGGTGTACCAGAGGTAGAGGTAGAGGTAGAGGTTGAAGTAGAAAGAACCTTTTTCACGATGGCTTCAATATCATGAAGAGTGTAGGTTGGTGAAGGTGCATAAGTGCGACCTAGAGAATGTTGAATAGGTGGCTGGCGATGAGTAGTAGTTGAGGCAAAATAAGCCGAAGTGTGATACCAACTATAAGTCGTAGGTAGTATAGAATAACCAATGTGCTAAGAAGAAGAACCATTGTGCTAAGAAGAGTTGTTTACATGATCCATGGAGTGAGCAAAATATGACTCACAAAGAAGGTCCAGCGGTGTCGAAGTAGAACTGGTAAAGCTGAGTGCACTAGTGAATCCGAAAGGTCAAAAATAGTCAGGAATCGGCCCAAAATAATCAAAATAGGCCAAAACTAGATGAAAAATAACCAAAACAAGAAATAGTGCCAAATAAGGGATAAGGCTAACGTCAGCAGCAAGGGGCTAACATCGTCAACAAGGCACAGTGCACAGTAACGCACAGGGGCACGGCGCTGGTCAGCAAACAAGACACAGTGCACGTTAGCAACAGATGGACGCTCTACGTAGGAGACAGGAGGTGCGCGTGCAGGCGCGTGTGAGTGTGGTGACAGAAGGATGTGATGCGCAGCGATGTAGGTGGCGCGTGAGGGTGCGTCACTGGTCTGTTAGAGATGATTTTGGTGGCATTGGAATCGTCTGGATATTCTGAGTAGGTTAATGGTAGTTTTGGAGAAAAATAGTGAGAAAAAATAGTGACCTTGGTACCAGAAAATATATTCTATATTCTGGTGATGAGCAGAGAAAAACAAAAATTATAAATAAAAAAAAATTATAGCTCTGATTCCATGTTATGAGAATAAAGAGAGAGAGAGAGAATATAACTCTGTATATTCCAATGAATAAATAATGAGTGAATACAAGACTCTATATAAGAGAAGGAGAAGCTAATATGGTAATGTACAATATGGTAAGTAATGCATAATATGATAACATGGTAAAACACAATATGGTATGGTGCACAATATGACAATATGACTAACAATTATGAATATTACTAAAAATGTGAACCCGCGCACATAGAGAGAGAGAGAGAGAGAAAGAGAGAGAGAGGGAGGGAGGGGGAAAATGAAAAGAAGGGGAGGAAGGACATGGAAAGGGTTAAGTGGTTAACATTGATTTACACGACATTAACTAGTTTTTCATGTTCTCAATGAAACCTTATAGCTCTCCAACTATTTGGGGTGGACAAAATAACTTTATTTTTGGCACCGACACTACAGGAAATTAGGGATTTAACGGCGTTTAACTAACGGCGTTGTAGACACCCCATTTTGGACCGACCTTAAGACTCAGACGTCACCAATTGAGCGCTCGGTGATGATGCATATTGTGCTCGTTCTGAGGTTTCAGAGTCTCGGCTACGAGCCTTGCCTCCGGACTTCGGGGCTCTTTTGTGCTTTGCCTTGGTTTGCGAACCAGGTCCTGTTTTCTCTGTATTTTCTTCCCGAAGGGAGGGAGTGGTCTCGTAGACCATCTCTCAATGGCCGTAGGCTACGTTTCATGGTCGTAGGCCATTTTTCCCATTTGGAAACCAATTTCCGATTTTCGGAGCTGTCGGCCATGTGCCTCGGTTCGGGACCGCGTAACTACCTCCGTTTGCTCCAGCTTTTGGCACACACCTTCTTTCCTCTCTTTTGAGGGACACTGTGGCCCGAGAGACCACCTTCGTGGTCGCACGCCACTTCCGGTACCTAACAGCATGTTTTCGGGGCCCCGGGCCGCGTGTTTTGGCCCCCGCACCCTCGTTTTGCATCGGTTAGGGTTCATTTTTGGCATGGACCCTATTTTCATTGTTTGGAAGGTGGTACTATAGTGGGAGACTAGCAATTCTTTTGGAAACCATTTTCTCTCTCCTCTAGCCGGTTTTCTTGACAAAAAGCTAGTTTTTCTCACTTTTTGACCTTAATTTCTGGTGTCCAATGCCACCATTGTGTTGTACTCATCTGGGAGGCCACCAATATGGGTAGGCCGACCAGCTTTACTTCCTAACCCCTTTGAAACTTGCTAGAAAGCTGGTTTTTCTCTCTCTTGGGCCACAATTTCTAGTCTCCCACCATACAACTGTGTTGTACTCATCTGGGAGGCCACCTTTCTGGTATGGCCGACCAACATTTCACGTTGACCCTTTTGACCCCTGGTCGGCCGACTAGGGGGAGTGGTCGGCCGACCACTTTGGCTGGTCTGCCAGCCTTCTGCTTTTGGGCCTTCCTGAGTGCAACACAGCTGTGCCAACTGTGAAGCATTTGATCCATCCTCCGAGAATTTGAGCCTTTTGTTTGTCTTCTTAAGGAAGATTTGATCCTTTTACTTAGCTTCAAGGAGAAGCTTGACCCTTTTGTCAAGCTTCTTGAGGAAGCTTGACCCCTTTGGTCTAGCTTCCTCAAGAAGCTTGACCATTTTGGTTAAGCTTCTTTGAGAAGCTTTGACCCTCTCTTAAAGCTTCTTCAAGAAGCCTTATCTCTCTCCCTCTATAAAATAAACACTCCCCCTCCATTTGCAAGGGTTAGACACATTTTTTCAGAGGTTGAAGACTCACCTTCTTGGTCCAGAACTTGCTGCATTGCTGTGCTACAAGGGTAAGTCCTCATTTCCCCTATTTTTGCATTATTTTGCTTCATAACTTAGCCCTATTTTCAAGCATTTCTGGGTTTCGTCTTGAACTAAAAAGAGTCTTATTTTGAGCTTCACTTGATGTTTGATTAAGGATACTTTTCTATTTGAGATCATCTACCTCCTTTTATGCTCCATCCCTCTTTGTAGGCTTATTTTGTTTCATATCTTAGCCTTACTTGTGAGCATTTTCGAGATTTGTCATAAACTGAAAAGAGTTTTATTTTGAGCCCCTCTTGATTTTTGATTAAGGGAATTTTTTTGTTTGAGGTCACCTACCCCCCTTGTATGCTTGTTTGCCTCTTGTTTTAAGCCTTGCATCTAGGCCTTTGTTGCATGCTTTGTTTGGCCTTCTAGCCACTGAAATCTAGTAGATTTTCAGTGGCTAACACACTGTTTTGAGAGCCAAAATCAGAGGGGGGTGACCCGCTCTCTCCTTGTCTTGTTTGTTGACCCTGTTGGCCTTCCAAAGGGGCTCCATTTTGCATGCTTTGAAGTCACATTTCAGGCCCTATTTGGTGAGTTTTAAGGTCTACCTTGACTCTGTCCAGAGCCTATTTTTCCATATTTTGTGTCCCTCATGCATGTGTGGAGCAATCCTCCTTAAGGCCTTTCAAGGGGACCTTTCATTGCATGCTTCATTGATCCATTTCAAGCTCTTTTTCGTGGGTTTTAGGACCCTCATAACCTATTTCCAGAGTTGATTTTTCCATTCGGTGTGTCTGTCATATAGGTGCGGAACAACCCCTTGTATGGCCCTCCAAAGGAGCCCATCATTTTTGCATGCGTTGATTGAGTTTCAGCGGTTATTTGGGCATATTTTAGCATGACATACTTCTATTTTTGGTTGGTTTAGTGAGCCCTCATGTGCTTCATATACATGTAGTGAAAATCATGCTTACTTGCCTATGTTGCATGTTGTTTTGGCCCTTCATGTTAGCACTTTTTGGCCGTGTCTTAAACTGATCTTAGGCATATTTTGGACTGCTTTAGCTCTATTTTTGGGTCTCATGGTCGAATGCTGTTTGTTTTGCATGCTTGTGGTTCAATACACTTGCTTAGCTTTGAGTTTCGGGGTCCATTACATGCATATACTGAGGTATTTCCTTGTTTTGGGGCCATTATAAATCATATTTCAGAGCTTGTTTGAATGCCATATTGTCATGTTTTATACTCTTTAAATGCATTTGAGAGTCGGGCTTGTATGCCTCATTTACTGACCATTGAATAAGCTCCATTTCGTTGCGTTTCGAGCCATCATTTTAGGCCATTTCCCCACTGTTTCAGACCTGCCTTGGGTTTGTTTGGGATTGGTTTTTCCATTAGTGCATTGCTTTGGGTACCTCTAGTGTAACGCACTTCACTAGTTTCGGTACCCGCGCCCCCTAACTTGCATTGTGTGCCATGTTTGCATGTTTCAGGACCATTTTGTATCATGTTTCAGAGCTGGAATTTGTGTGTTTGTATGCCATATTGCATCCTTTTCCATTCTTTGATAGAGTGGCATTTCATGCCTTAGGATCGATCCCTTGCATCGTGCATGTTTGTATGTGTTTCAGTTGTCTCATTTCCATCATATGGCCACTGATGTGAGTGTGGCTGAGATCCACTCATGTTGGTGTAAGTCCATCGTACATCATGTATGCCATTTTAGTCCATAGCATTGCGTATTCTAGGTTGCATGTTAGAACATTGTGTATGCCATGTTACATCACGTGCATCGTATATGCCATTTTAGTCCATAGCATTGCGTATGCTAGGTTACATGTTAGTCGCATTGTGTATGCCATCTCATTCTCATTTGCATTGTGTTTGGGATAGGAGTTAGCCTGAGTACAGGAAACAAGGGACGTTTCGTACTCTAAGTGACGGAACGTGTCTCAATTCCCGGTCGCTGACACTCCGGATTAACCATGATAGAGTCTAGGCCTTGTTGTGTTTATATGTGCATTCATTTCACATCGAGTCGTGCAATTCGACTCCTCTACCATCGTGCATCGAGATGCATGATTGGTGGCACGAGGATCGAGGTGTGCATACATATGTAAAAATACTTTGCCATGCCCCTTTCTTGCGCTCTATTGCAGCAAATTAGAAATCAGCAACTCTCTAAAGCCTTACACAGCATTCCGAGATTAATTGCAAACAGAGGCGAATCGGGGCATCGCAATGGATTTCTGCGCAAGGCAACTCGAGCATGCATCTTTCATCATTTGGAACAGAGCTGAGGCGGTCCATGAATTTGCGTGCTAGTTTATTTGTTTTCCTAGTTAATTTGTTAATTAATTAGGGTTTTGTAATATTTAATTATTTATTCGAACTGTAATTATTTATTCGGATTGTATTATTTATTCGGACCCTCCGAGTGAGAGGAATGTTGTAATAAGTGTGCGTGAGTGTGATGTATGTCTTCCAACCCCACTTCTTTCTCCCTTTTATTTATCAGCTTATGATGGTTAGATTAGGGCATGTTTCAATTAGCATACTTATGCTCGCATGTTTGCATTCATTCATCTGTCTTGCATGCATCGGGCTTGGCACATCATACTAACTGCATTGTATTTCAATTCCGAGTTGAATACATGTTAGCTGTAGCATCATCACATGCCATTTTAGAATAACCGAGCCTATTGTAGTTGCATTTTTGCATGTGTTGCATTAGGCATTTCAGCATAGTTAGGATCATGCATGGATTTCTAACATAGCTTCTATTTTGGCTTGGAGTACTCGGTAAGTGTTTATGCTTTAGCATCCTTGCATGCATGTGAGTGACTGCCATGATAGCATGCTTACCATGAGGCTATTTGGTTATGTGATATACCCGCCTGAATGCCTGTGGGTGAAGGTTAGGTTATCTGAATTGGGATGATACATTGACTGTGAGTTTTAAGCCCACTAGCTAGTGGCAAAACCATCTTTTCTAAGCCCACCCGAGGGTGGCAAAATCTGCATTTTTAGCCTACATGCGAGTAGCAAACCACTTTCAAAAACCAAACATGAAATGTTTTGTTCCAATTCAGGCGATCCGGTCTATACTTGTATGTTGTACGCATCACATAGTAAATCTAGGCTAATAACCGGAATAAGAACGCATAATGTTTTCAAAACTAGATATCATGGTTAGTAAAGGCCGATTTTCGATCGGGCGAGCGGGGGTGCTCACGAAGTGACCTTCCCCAATCGTACCCAAGTTCCCGAGCCGAGGCAACTTTGGTGATGACGGACACGTGGCCTTAGGCAAACGAGTCAGGGTTTCCTAAATTCTCCAAAATAAAATATTTAGGTGGCGACTCTGTATCTGGCAAAGCAATCCATGTTTGGCACTTCTTTCAAGAAAATCTGTTTTCAAAAATGATTTGCCAGATTTGGACTCTTTGATGATCCATCGGTCTTGCATTGCACTCTGCGAGATTAGAGTCAGTACCATGACATTTGAGTCCTGAACTGTAGTGAGCCCAAACGAACAAAACGGGGGGATTTCCCTCCCGGGACGTTCGGGGACCTCTACAATTTCTGGCGACTCTGTTGGGGAGTTTGAGAACTTGACTCGAACTCGTGATATCTGGTTTTGACTACACTTGTGTGTTTCTTTGCATTGCATTTGCATTGGTGCGCCTAGGACACCGTGTTTGCTGTATGCTATTCCTGAACGGTTTGCTGAAGGCTCGCTTCGAGAAGCGTGCCATAAGGCTGACCGGTTGCGGGCTCTACCACGATGGGAACACAAACCCCGATTTTACCGGGGCACCTTTTTTGACCATTTGACCTAGTGCATATCGGAATCCATAGCGACTATTCCAAACTAGGACAAGTTACTTACCCGATCATAGGTTGTTTGAAACCGCTGTGTGCGTAGTGAAACCCTAGCCCTTGACAAAAATGGGACAGGGAAACCTTACCCCACCATAGGGGTGTTTTGGCTCTCACTTGCTTGTCATGTGCTTTTAGAGTGCGTCTCTACAGGAATGCACATATCAGTTTGCAAGTTTGGGCATCAGGCCTGCGGGCACCGATTCAGTATTTTGGGAGTCAGTTATTTGCGGGTATCAGATTCAGTTTTTGGGGACAGTGATTTGGGGATAATGATCAGTGTTTGAGAACAGTATTTTCAGCTTATCGACTGTGTGTTGTGATACCCAACTGTGTTTTGTGTATTTATTTAAAGCCGTTATATTATCTGTTTGTCTAGTTGTTTATTTCCTTATTATTGCTTTATTTATCTTTTTGCTAGTTAGTTTAGCACAATTGCTTCAGACCAAGCAGATATTCCCCAAGCACTCTGGACAAGAGGTCGCCGACTCAATCGATCTAAGGATTTGGTCGACGGACAACCAGTGTTCCACTCTCTACCCTTAGTTATCAGATGGAGGTCGAGAAAACGCAGTGTATCCGAGCAAAGATTGCTAGATCAGTGGACTTTGAACAGTCAGGTTGAGCTTCCCGAGGCTACTCCAGAGTTAGACCTACCGGTAGTTCACATAGATCAGGGCAGTATGGCAAGAACGACAGGAGTTGAAGAAATGATGCGTTAGATGCAGGAGACCATGAGAGCCATGCAGCAGGACGCTGTTCGTCGAGATGAATTTGCCAAACAACAGGCCGAGATCATGGCCCAGCAGGCAGAGTTAATTGTCATGCTACAACAACAAATCGGGGAATCTGCGTCACATCAAGTTCCTCCACCACCAGGGGTTCAGACACCCAAGGAAACACCCAATGTCCAGGAAGGTACGGACATTCCGGTAGGGCCGGTTCCACGCCGGTTCCACCCCCAATTTTACCCCAGTTATCCAAAACACCTACCAATCTACCGGACTCTCCCTTCGAGTTCGAGGTTGACCCTACTGCGTTGAAATTGAGCAAACTTGAGAAGTTGTTCAAGAAATCCCAAGGGGTGAAGTCTATCCCGGACATTGAGGACGGGTACACGGACGTGGCTGTGATGCTACCAGATAGGTTCAAAATGCCACAAATCGACCACTTTGACAGATCTAGGGATCCCATGGTGCATCTCCGGTTGTTCTCAAATGTACTACGGCCAATGGGCCTCACTAGACCGTAGAAGCTTTCATTATTCGGCCGGACCCTGTCGGGTGTGACTGCTATTTGGCACGCAAAATTAGAAGATGATGTTAAGCGAAACTGGGATGAGATGGCTGAGGCTTTCATTGCACAGTACTCCTATAACACACAAATCGAGATCACAACCCGTGATCTTGAGACAACAAGGCAGGAGCCTAAGGAGAGCTTTTCAGAGTTCGTAGCCAGGTGGAGGGCGAAGGCCTCAATGATGACCCTAAGGCCTACTGATAAAGACCAAATCCAAATGATTGCGCGCAATCTCCAGCCTAAGCTGATGTAGAAAATGATCGTGCTCCCCTTCCCTACCTTTTCAGATCTGCATGAGATGGGAGTACAGATTGAGGATGCCTTAAAGCAGGGCTTGATTGATAATGGCAGAGAGCAACCCAGAGGAACCTTCAACTGCAACAACAATATAGGCACCAGCAATGCCGCAAATGCTAGAGCTTCAGAAGTAAGCATGGTCACCACCATTTCCCCTCCAAGACCTATGGCAGCTACACCTTTCTCCAGCGAATCCGGAAGCAACACACAAACCACCAAATACCAACCTCGAGGCCAAAGAACCTTCACCCCATTATATATGCCCCTATCCAAGGCTGTGGGGGTATTAATCAGGAAAGGGCACTTAAAGGCCCTAGAGCTGAGGCCGTTGCCAAATCCACTCCCTCCCTCTCATAACCCAGCAAAATACTGCGCATATCACCAACAACATGGTCACGACACTGACCAATGTTTTAGATTGCGTCACAAGATTCAGGATCTCGTTGACAAGCAGGTGATTGTGCCTCTTGAAAAACCCAATGTCATAACAAACCCTCTCCCACCGCACAATCAAGCTCCACCCCCCAAACGTATCAACTTTATCTAGACTGGGGTTGTGTCTTACGATCCTAGCATATATATTACCCTGCCCCACCTACCCAAACCGGAGGAGCTCCTTCCTGACTGCACTGACTTGTGCAAGTTGGACATTTCCAAAACCTAACCTGAACCAATGGTGATGACTGTCAAAGATAGAACAGGGGAGATTTTAGGGCAGAATGGGATTGTTGAGTAAGAATCAGAGGGATCTGGGAGTTTTACTGAAGAGGTATACAGTCCGAATGACTACATTCTATTAGTAGGCCAAGTTGAGCCAAATGTGGAATTGCCGTCAGGGGCAGAGCTTTGTGTGATACAGGGGGATGAATCTGGTCAGTGGATAGATGACTTGGCAGCTGTGGAAGGAGACTTTGCTAACCTCCAATTTTTCAATGAACAAGATCCAGAGGGCATGGTAGTCAACTGGTCTGATTTTGAGGAGTCAGCAGAGGTCACCGGGTGGCTTGATGACCTACCAGATGTTATCGACGAAACTCAGTTGGAATGGGGCCCAGCAAGGGCAAGAACATCAGTTGTGGCCGGAAGGGCCAGAAATCAGAATGCATCGTCGGAAAGCGCTGGTACTAAGAATTTCGCTCAGGATCTGGGCATTTTGAATACAGGAATTATAGAGCAGCCAGCTGTACTGACGTAGTTGGAGCAAAAAGGAATCGAGGAGTTTGAGAGAATCAGAAAAGCCAAGGCCCCCATGGGGACTGAAAGTACTGTGTGCATAAGGATAGAGAATGCTACGAGCATATGGACGGAAAGTACTGCAAGTACAATTGTACCGGAGCCAAACAGGTGTCTGTTGGCTGCCGACGGAATGTGGTGGGAGGACGATGATCTACGTCTCACCCACATGGATGAGGATTGGGGGAGCAACTAGCCAGACGATACCTGGTACATCGGCGAAGTCGATCATATGACTAGAAGCGGGTGGTATTTCAAGCCCCCACATCTAGATCAGCCAGAGGTGTCTGGGAAAAATAAGGAGGCGGAGAAACAAAAAGAGAAGCAACTAGAAGAAGAGGTTGTACTGAAGCAGTTGAAAAAGATACAAGCAAACATCTCTATCTGGGGACTGCTTATGGCATCGCGAGTGCATCGATAAGCTGTTTTATCAGCCATGGACAAGGCCAAGCTCTCAATAGACACCATGCCCGAACAGCTGGTGGGCTTAGTTTTCCCGGGAGAGGCTACCCCGATGTTGACTTTCTCTGACAAAGAATTGCCACCTGAGGGTGAGAACCATAAAAGGCCACTCTACATTTCTGTGGTGTGCAGAAACAAATGGATACCCGTGGTGCTCGTCGACACAGGGTTCGCCATCAATGTATGCCTAGCAAGAACTGCATATGCAATCGGTTTAAAGACCGCGGACTTTGTGCCGACAGCCCAGGTGATTTAGGCATATGATAACACAAGCTGGGAAGTAATGGGGACAGTGAAAATTCAGACCAAGGTTGGGCCGGGACAGCATGAGGTAGACTTTCACGTCTTAGAAGTTCCTGCGACCTTCAATCTAATTTTGGGGCGGACGTGGTTGCACCAAGTAAAGGCAGTTTCGCCCACCTTGCATCAAATGGTGAAATACCCCCATGGGAAGGGAGTAGCCATATTTTTTTGGAATTCATCGATCCATCCACCACCGGAGGTGTCTACACCAGTCCTGCAAATTGAGCACCGTATGGAAGATGTGTTCTTATCCAGTTTCACTCTGGGTCGTGCGGAACATTTTGGCTGTTAATGAGGGGGTGTATGTCAGTGCTCAATCAGTATACCTTATGAACAAGCTTCAACACATCCCGGGATGGGATTGGGAAAGAGCGGCTGAAAAGGTGTTGCAGCGTTGGTCGAAGTGCCACACAACCCACACATGCCCACCAAAGAGGATTGGATAAGGAAAGGTAAGGAGATGGCTGGGAGAGCCAAAGCAAAAAAGGCAGGGAAGCCATATGAGTTAATGCACTGGCCCATCCAGGGTACCCTAAACGGACACTTTGTCCGGGAGGGGGAGGACTTTCTATTTTGTGGCTTCCCGAAACCATGGTTGAACGTGGAGAGGAAGCGCGTACCAAGCTTTGAGATTTTCTTTGACCTACAGTTATCCGGGGATGACGTTGCCGAAGAGTAGACAGACCCAATAGTTGAGGCTGAGCAGAGCAAGAAAGTGGGGTCTGAGGATGCCGAAAGTGAAGTGGGGGTAGCGCTGCCATGTCTGCTTTCAGATCCTCCGGTCGAACAGAAGTGCTTGGGGATAACTTCTCAGTATGCGTGATCGGGAATGAGATGGCTGTAGGCCTACTAGCAAACATTTTGGATGCATTTATCGCACCCTCTCTCATTTGGCAGTATGAAGAGGGATTTTTGTCAAGCAGCACCGGGTCAGGTAGTGAGCCGGAATCTGATTACACCGAGTCTGTTGAGTCGGAATCAGGTTCTAGCTCGACTGAGTCTGAGTCCGGTATTCCTGGGGGTGACAACCCGGATACCACAGTCCTGTCCAGGTCATCTTTTTCTTTCTCTTTTGAGTCTGTTGTAACCGAAGAATCGGACGATTTGGATTTGCTTAATGAGAATGATGTGGCTGTGGTTTCTGAGTACTTTTATGTGCCCTTGATTTATTGCATCAACTCAGACTTTCAAAATTTTGATGAAAACGACGAGGAAGAAATTCCTTCGATTTTGCAATGCTTAATTGAACAAGAGCAGGAAAGATTTGTTAAACCCTTAATGGATGAAATCACTACTGTGAATATTGGTACTGAGGAGGACCCGCGGCTGGTCCAGATCAGGTCCATGTTGTCTTTGGAGGAACGCGAGCGCTTAGTCGCTTTATTAAAAGATTTCAAAGATGTTTTCGCATGGTCCTACAAAGACATGCCTGGAATCGATCCTGAGATTGTACAGCACCGGATCCCTCTTGACCTCGAGGCCCGACCCGTTAAACAAAAACTCAGAAGGATCCGCCCAAACTGGGTTCTCAAGATTAAGGAAGAGGTCACCAAGCAAATTGACATAGGTTTCCTGCTGGTATCCAAATACCCAACTTGGTTGGCCAACATCGTTTTGGTGCCGAAAAAGAATGGCAAGATCCGAGTATGCGTGGATTTCAGGGACTTGAATAGAGCTAGTTTGAAGGACGACTTCCCTTTGCCGCATATCGATGAGTTAGTGGACTTCATAGCGGGGCATGCTTTGCTTTTGTTCATGGACGGCTTTTCAGGCTACAACCAGATAGTGATGGCACCTGAAGACCGAGAAAAGACTGCATTCACCACCCCGTGGGGGACCTATTGCTACAGGGTAATTCCATTTGGGCTGAAGAATGCTGGAGCTACATATCAACGGGCCGCGACCACAATATTACATGACATGATCCACAAAGAGGTTGAGGTGTATATGGACGACATGATTGTCAAGTCCAAAGAAATAGAGGGCCACTACACCGCCTTGCAAAAGTTCTTTCAAAGGATCAAATAATTTCGGTTGCGGTTGAACCCTCTGAAATGTACGTTTGGTGTTACAGCAGGGAAAATGCTAGGGTTTCTAATTACACAGAGAGGTATCGAAGTCGACCCTTCCAAAATCAAGGCCATCCTAGAAATGCCACCACCATGGACTGAAAAGGAGGTGCGAGGCTTTCTGGGTAAAGTGCAATTCATAAGACGGTTTATCTCAAAATTAACCTTGACTTGTGAACCACTTTTTGGCCTCCTGAAGAAAGGAAAGAAGTTCCAATGGGACGGCCGATGCCAAGCTGCTTTTGAATAGATCAAGGAATACTTACAGAACCCGCTCGTGTTGTCACCGCCAAAGCCGGAGAGACCGTTGATTTTGTATCTTTCAGTAACTGAGACTACAATCGGCTGCATGCTCGCCCAAGAATCAGAGGACAAAGTGGAGAGAGCCATCTACTATCTGAGCAAGAAGATGCTAGAGTGTGAGACTCGCTACACACCGTTGGAAAAGGCTTGCTTAGCTTTGGTATGGGCTACCAGGAAGCTGCGACACTGCCTGTTAGCTCACTCCGTAATGTTGGTTTCACGACTACTTCCCATCAAATATCTCTTCGAGAAACCAGCACTTACGGGTAGGCTAGCTCGTTGGTTGCTGTTGTTTTCCGAATTCAATCTGAAATATGTGACGCGCAAGTCAGTCAATGGAAGAGCAGTAGTAGAATTCTTAGCCGATCATCTAGTGGAAGGAGGTGAAGCAGTTGAGTACTTATTCCCAGATGCGGCCATTTTGCATATCGAAGACGAAACTTGGACGATGTACTTTGACGGAGCGTCAAACCAGTACGGGTATGGGATAGGGTGTTGCTGATAGCACCCAACAATTCCTGTATCCTTTTAGCATTTATACTCTGATTCAAATTCTCAAACAACGAAATAGAGTACGAAGCGTGCATAGCTGGTTTGGAAGCGGCCCTAGAACTAGGGGCAAGACGGTTGGACGTCATTGGGGACTCGAATCTTGTTGTATCCCAAGCTAAGGCAGATTGGAAGGTCAAAGAGGAAAAGATGATAATGTAACACTAGACCTTGGATCTGCTGATTCTTTTGTTTGAGAAGCTAAACTTCACTCATCTACTAAGAGAAAACAACAGGTTCGCAGATTCATTAGCAACTTTATCTTCCATGATAGACATCCCGTTTGGAGTCCGAATGCGTCCAGTCATTATCGACCAGAAATTTATGCCGGCTTACGAGTCGATTGCTCCTATAGATGAGGTTCAAGATGAGAACCCCTGGGATTACGATATTTAGAATTTCTTGGAGAAGGAAGCATATCCAGCAAGGGTAAATGCCAAGGATAAAAGGGCAATCAGAAGAATGGCCATTCAGTTCATCATCTGCGGAGGTAAATTGTATAAAAGAGGTCATCTGGGAATGCATAAGCTGTGCGTTGAAGCTGAAGAATCGAAACGCCTGATGGAGGCCATCCATGGAGGGGAATGCGGTGCGCATATGAACGGGGTCATGCTAGCGCGAAAGATCCTCAGACAAGGTTATTATTGGTCCACTACGGAGGAGGATTGTATCGGCTTTGTTCGGCGATGCCACAAGTGTCAGATCCATGCAAACCGCATGAACATTCCGCCGTCGAAGCTGTACAATATGACTTCGCCATGGCCATTTTCAGTTTGGGGAATCGATGTGATCGGGGGTGTCACTCCAAAAGGGTCGAATGGGCATGAGTTAATCCTAGTCGCGATAGATTATTTCACAAAGTGGGTTGAGGCATAATCTTATGCGGAGTTGAAGGCGTCGCACGTTGCAAAGTTTATCAGAAACAACATCATCTATCGTTATGGGGTCCCAAACGAGGTCATTTCAGATAATGGTTCCCACTTCAAGAAGGAAATGATTGACTTGTTGGAGAAATACAACGTGGCTTTTCATAAGTCATCCACATACCGGCCACAAACCAATGGAGCGGTTGAGGCCACTAACAAGAATATCAAGCACATACTGCAGAAGATGGTGGAAACCCACCGTGATTGGCCAGATAAGCTGCCGTTTGCTCTGTGGGGTTACCGGATGTCAATTCGAACTTCTACTTTGGTGACTTCGTATTCATTAGTTTATGGGATGGAGGCCGTTCTACCTATTGAAATCGAGGTTCCGTCTTTGCGAGTACTGGCTGAGTGTCAGATAGCCGAAGCAGATTGGTCAGGTGGAGCTGTGGTTCTAATGGACCTAGATGGCCTAGAGTTCTCCCAACCGATCAACATGGACAAGTTGAAGAAATATTACCCCTGAGAGGCTCGCTAAGCCGAAAACCTGAAAGGGCGACCTAGGCAAGAGTTAGAGCATACAAAATTGAAAAATATAAAAACTGAGCTCGCAAGGTTGAAAACCCACAAAGGGCGGCTTTGGCAAAAGTTAAAGCGTAAAAGGAGAGTGAAAATACTCGAGTGAACCCGAGCCTGAACTATGTAAGGCTTGATTCCCATCTTTGGGATATGTAGGCAACTTTATCCTGAAGTTCAGCCATGAACTTTTCCCTGATCAACTTTGTCCATTTGATCATCTCGGCCATCTTTGTCTATTCAGCATTCAAGAGTTCGGTTAAGATCGTCGGTGCAGTGCTTTTCGGACTAGGGGCAACTTTCCGTTGCTGTGCAGTGCCGCGGTACTATTCAGACTAGGGGCAACTTTCCAGTTGCTAGGATCCGAGGTTGTGCATCTCAGTGACAGATTTCATGCGTGTCCAGTTCTGATCCATGTCGAAAATGGTTTTGAAAATTTTTAATAAAAGTTGAATTTGTTCAAAATTAATCTTTTTACAACCTAGACCATTTTTGGACCAAAGCGGAAAAATTTTTAGTACCCACAACCTTCAATTTCATTGATTTCAATACAGAGTTCTCATGCTTTTGCATACAAATTGAAGTTGCTTTTTATTACATTCACAAAGAAAACTTGAAAGTACTAATAAAGCAATAAATCCAGGGCATAAATAAGTCAGGTGTTCCTACGCCCCCTCCCAGAGCTGATCGAAGCCTCTGATGCCAAGCTGGGCCCAATCTGTGCCTCTTCATTGAGCCAATCCAAGCACTCATCAGGCAAGGTGCAACTGAAAGTGGGAGCGGGGCTAGGAGTTCTCTAGTCCTCCATGCTGTGGCATACCGGGCAAGTTGTGCGTCTCGGGCTGGGAATGCAGCAGGGTACTCTATCCCCTCTAGCGGGCAAGTCTGATCATGCCCGAACTGGCGTTGGAACCGGAACGGAAAGTAGAAGACATAATGTGTCATGCCAATCAATTGAATCCCAGGTTGATGGGTCATGTTGTAACTTATTGCCGGCAGATTGAGCCAAGGGCAGCGCCAAGCGATGCGGTTTGTAGACAAACTGCACATCCAGTTGTACCACTACCCCTCATCCAGGGCATCGACCAGGCGTTGTCGAAAAAAGTAGCCGCAAGCTGAGTATGCTGGGCAAGCCTCCACAATCTGTAACTTGTCCATCAACCACACCTGGAGAGGGATGAAACATGAGAGAATAAAGAATAGATAGATGTAGGATGAGAGAAAAGAAAGAAGAGGGTTTTGTGAGAAAAACCGAGCCTGAGGGCCGAGTGATGTGAGCTATACATATGTGAGATTGGGTGGGAAACATTACCTGCAAAAGTAGCAGGCTCCCCGCAAGCCTAGCCGTCTCCTGGCGATAAAAAGCGTTTAAGACCATCAATGTCTCAGCCAATGTCATGACGATGCAGCTCTTGCCCTCCTTCAAATCTTGGGCAACCTCGATCAACCGGACACTGAATCAACCAGAGCCCGAGGCAAGCAAGAAGTGAGATAGCAAGCATAGGCAAAGTGCGTGTCGCCGATAGCCCTGCCAATGATGGTCGCCGCGGTCACCAGTATCAGAAAACCAGCGAACCAAGCTTGGGATGTCCAGCTCCCCGTCGTGAACCAATGATCGAGCATCATGCAAAGTGAGGCAGCACATTCGTCCTAAGGCTTGGACATGGCCAAATCGGAGTTGAGGCAAGATTTCCTCGTTGCGCTCGGACTCCATCAAAACTTGGAAATCCTCGAAAGTAGGACACATCTCTTGCCCGCTAATGCTAAAGACGTGTGTTACTGGATTCCAAAACCTTGCAGCGGCATGGAGGAAAGGAAGATGCAGCGGAGTACGGCCCAGCGTGAATAGTGCATTCAAGCCGAAGCCCCGGAAGTTCAACTTTTCCGAGCCGTCTAGAGAAGCAATCCAAGCTTTGAGATTTTGGACGAGAAATGCTTCCATTTTGATGCAAAACTAAGGTGAAAATGAAAGAACCACGAAGCTGGGACTTTTATAGAGGATAAGGCATTGTTCGGGGGACACGTATCAAAAATTTGGTGGTGGCCAAGCCAGGTGGTCGGCCGACCACCTTTTCTGGTAGGCCGACCACCCCTTTGGTTTCTAATGAAAAAAGCTGGTCGGCCAGCTCCCTCTGATGGTCGGCCATGATGAGGAGTGGAGCTTTGGTCTTGTCCTAGCCTCTGGAAGAAAGTTCCTAGCATTTCCATGGATTGGGAGTGTTAAAGGTGTGAGTTTTCCTCTGTTTCGGATATGTTCCGTCACCCCGATCGTCCAAGATACGTTTGTTTATCAAGTTGTTGTTGAATTTTGATTATCGAGTTGTTGATGAGTTTTGTTTATCAAGTTGTTGTTGAATTTTTCTTATCAAGTCGAGTTGTTAAGTTTTTATTGAGTTGTCGAGTTTTTGTCCGTCGAAATTGTTGTTCTTTGTTTATCAACATTTCCGGGATTTGTTTATCGAGTTGTAAACTTGCTAAGGTTGTGTTATTTGTTAGTAAGTAAATTGTTCAGTTTGTTGTGTCGGTTCACTACCTGACTTGGCAATTTTCAATGCACAATTCCATTCAATCTCATTTTCTTGCAAAATGATGCGATGCAATGCTAAGAATATAAAATGCAACACTTTTTCAAAAAGTTGTTTCATTCCATCATGCTTCCTTTGTTACAACATTTTACTACAAGGGTACAAGTTTTACAGAAAATAAAAAACTGCCTAATAATGTACAAATGTGCTACAACTACTAGTAAAAAAGGCAAATAAAGCAGGAACAACTATCAAGCACAGGAATAAGAGGCCCTCTTCGTCCTCTTCTGCGGAACAACCTCTGCACCATCATCATCATCGAAATCGGAGTCGCCGCCCTCGGAATCCTCCTCGGCATCATCTCCACTACCGGAACCGGAACCAGAGTCATCCTCTCTGCCAGCGGATGTCTCTGACTGGGATGTGCAGGCTCCTCCTCTTCACTGGACTCCTCCTCTACGACAGTTGCTCTACGTCTGCCTCGGCCGCGAGTCGAACCCCCTCTCCCAGCTCTCCAAGGAGGCCTGGATGGCCCGACCTGTGGCCTAGTATGTAGCGGAGGTATCTGAAAAGAAAGAACGCAATTCGAATACATCAGCCAAAGTATGTATACCAGATGCAGATACAAGAAAACTACGAGGGGTGGGTGTATGCAGATACAGTACATAAATGAGGTGTGTGTTAGATGTGCTCTACACATACAGTCAATCAATGCAATGAAATATCCAAGTTCAGCATGTCATCAAGAGTATGATAAATGCAAGAAAACTAAATAGTACCGGGACACCAACGATGGACAACTGCATCTCTCTCCGCAGGACCATGCCCTCTAGTGAGGCTACTAACCCGAGTAACCCCTCCGTATACTCCCTGGTAGGCTGCAGATACAAGTTCAAGTCATCAATGAGTAAACAAATGAGTACCTGAGTGGTAAACAAAAAACAGTGGAACATACCGGTGGTGAGTCAAGATCGCTGACGTATCGGTGATCGGGCATAGGGGGCTCTATCGGAATCGGGTATGAAGTCCCGTATCGCCATCCTGTCAACTCAGTCGGGATAGCTGGCCATCTGGCCTGATGATACGTCGGGGGAATCGGGGGAACCAGCCCAGCCCCACCTCTAGATGTACCGGCCCTGCTGGTAGAAGGGATATCTGTAGCCTGAGCTCGACTCGATGATGGCACACCAGCAGACCTCCTCGTGGGGGTACGGACACCTGTCAATGGAGGCATCAAGTATGTATGACGGTAGGTCGCGTACTCCTCCTCCTCTAAATGCAGAAGTACATCAGTGCCCAGCATGGCCGACTCAACATCCTGGGGAGTGAGCCCCTCAGTGGACCGCATGTCGACCGGAGGTGCTACGGGGACACTCTACTCGGAGTAGCCCATAGTCTAACGCATGAAGCGATCCCCCAGAAACTAGGCCCTACCAACGGGCCCCTCAAATAAGATCCTGTACTGGGAAGCGGCCCACCCCCCAGCAAGCTGAAATCGGGTATTTCCACCCAAGGGCGCCCAGGGCTGCCATGTGATCTGCGGATAACCAATGCATGAGCCGATTAGAAATCATAAATGTGCAAGAGGAATCAGAGATGAAAACATGAAGAACTGAGAGTTCTGAATTACCCCTGTCGATCGCACTGTGTCAAAATACTGCCGCAGGTAAGGCAAAGTCTCTCGAGCCCTCGGTCGGACTGGCCCTTGAATACAAGTGAGTAAGGGATCGTGAAAGGCACCGCCACCTCGAGCTCCGGGGCCAGCGTCGGAAAGTACACGAAAATCCAGAGCTGTGGAAAACAAGGCAATAGCCATCAGAATACAGAATGCTAAGTGCAGAACGTGAATGCAGAATGTACAGAGAATGCAGAATGTTGAGAGCAGAATGCAATGTACAGAATGTAAAGTGTGCCGTGCGTGCAGTGTACAGATAATGAAAAGTAGAAATGTAAATCAAAGAGGGCAGAAAGTACCTCCCAGGCTCTCCAATAACCGCCGACTATGTTCCCCCGTCCGCGGGAGGTCGCGCTCATGTAGCAATAGAAGATAGCCAAGCCGGCGCTACCCCAGTCATACCGACTGACCTGTGATAGGTTTACTAGGGCACTCAGCAGATAGAGTCCAACAGTGTTCCCCCTATCGAAGAACAGAGTGCTCCCGAGGAGGAACATCAAAAAACCTCGAGTGTACTGCGCTATTTCCTCAGGAGTCTTGGGCTCGATCCCCCTGAAATGTGTGGAAAACCAAATGTACCGAACCCTGCCCGATGCTCTATCAACTGGTGGGTGAGCTCCGAATAGATAGATCCAGGCGGCCTTCCACTCGTCCATATCTTCATCATAAGGGATCGCCCAGCCTCCCATGTCAAGGCCTGTCGATACAGCAAAGTCGAACGGGGTCATAGTCATGTCCCCGGTAGTTGAGAAATGGAAAGAGTTGGTGGTGTCCCACCATCTCTCTACAAGGGCACCCATCAATGCCCTGCTAGCCGGATATCGAGATATCCCCGTGCAAAAGCGTCCGAACCCTGCCTGGTCAACCCAATCTCGAACGGCCTCCGGGAGCTCTGTGTACCACTCCCTCGCAACAAAGGAGCCATATCCTCGTGTGACACGGGAAGACACCTGCATTCATAATGAACACATTTATTCAATTTTAGAATGAAATGAATAAGCTGCGTGCAAATGAAATGTCTGAGCTGTGTGCAAACCAAATCAGATACAATGCTGTGAGCTATGTGTTCAACATGAAGTTTATGAACTGTGTGTTCAGAATGGAAGTATATGAGCTGCGTGCAAATACAAGTGTGTGCTGTGTGTTCACCTCAAAATTGGGTTGCGTGTTCAGAAACTCAGAGTTTGGGCTGTGTGTTCGACTTTCAACAAGTGTGGGCTGTGTGTTCATCTAAAAGAATGGGCTGTGTGTTTAGATTTCAAAGTTCGAGCCGTGTGTTCAACATCAAGTATTTGAGCTGTGTGTTCAGATTTCAAAATCAGTGGGCTGTGTGTTCATCTCAAAGTTCGAGCCGTGTGTTCAACATCAAGTATTTGAGCTGTGTGTTTAGATTTCAAAATCAGTGGGCTGTGTGTTCATCTCAAAGTTCGAGCCGTGTGTTCAACGTCAAGTATTTGAACTGTGTGTTTAGATTTCAAAATTAGTGGGCTGTGTGTTCATCTCAAAGTTCGAGCCGTGTGTTCAACTTCAAGTATTTGAGCTGTGTGTTCAGATTTCAAAATCAGTGGGCTGTGTGTTCATCTCAAAGTTCGAGCTGTGTGTTCAACGTCAAGTGTTTGAGCTGTGTGTTCAGATTTCAAAATCAGTGGGCTGTATGTTCATCTCAAAGTTCGAGCCGTGTGTTCAACGTCAAGTATTTGAGATGTGTGTTCAGATTTCAAAATCAGTGGGCTGTGTGTTCATCTCAAAGTTCGAGTTGTGTGTTCAACATCAAGTGTTTAGGCTGCGTGTTCAGACTTCAGAAATTCAAAGTTTGGGCTGTGTATTCAACTCTCAACAACTGTGTTCTGTGTGTTCACAATCAATATGCGGGCTGCACGTTCAGAAATTCAAGTGATTGGGTTGTGTGGTCAAGATGCAAACGGAATACTGTGTTATAGACTAAGTGTTTAAAACAAGCTGTGTGCTAGAATGAGCAGATAAACATAGCGAAAGCATGAAATGCATAGAAAATGCATAATGCATTGCGGAAAACGTAAAAGTGAGGTGCATACCTCCCGTGCCTGATAAGAGAGGTGGGACTTCGGCTTCCGCAATAGCAGATCCATGAGTGCTCGATCATCAAAATCGGTAAAATTGTAGAAAACAGCCCAAGGAAAGATATGCTCCCGAGGGTGATACCTCTCAGGATCGAAGGGCCAAATCCTTCGGGGTAAGGACATTATGTCTGGATCACCTCCGGCACCTGGAGGACCTCCGCCATGAGGGAAATAACCCGTCATTTCAAGAAATCTGCAAAAAGGAGCAAAAATGAGCAAAATGAGCCAAAATTGGAAAACGTCAACAAAAGTCAACTCTCGAGAAATGAATGTGACACCCCAAATTTTGATAATATAATACAACGATGCACCGGGGTTTAACTAAAGGATACACATCATTTTTAAGCACAAAATGCAAATAATTACACTAAAATAAAATATTAATAATAGTTACAGATAAAATTCTTCAAGTCTTTAAATACATATCGGTTCCTTGATACAAAAAGATTATCCAAAATACAGGAAATATACAATCTAATTTCTAAGGCAGCCATGGTTCCACAAAGCTTTTAGGGATTCTGTTCTTGGTGTAAAACTCGCCTTCACCTGGCAAAAAACGCCATGAGCTTGGAATGCCCAGTAAACACACACACCCCAACCCTTTTTCCATTCCAAATACATAAGAACATAACGGCATGATCATAACATACAATGAAAGCAATAATTAAACAGAGCTTATAATTAAATTTCAGTTCTCATGAATAATAGTCAATTTTAGTTAGTTCTAGGCAACTCCCCGCGGAATGCCGTTCCTACCCAACCACTAACACTGGCCACGGGCAATTCTGACTCCCCCTTGGTTAATACAATACCCATGCGTCACTTACCGCATGACCACCAGTGCGTCACTTACCATACAATTACCAATGCTGCCCATGCACCTAGGTTACATACCCAAGTGGTGACGTCACGGTCTGCCCCAAGGAAACGGGCTTCCAAGGATACTCTCCCTGTGTGAGACCCTCACTGCCTCCCTTATGCCTCCCATTTCCGTTAAGCAGCCAGAATACCTCCCGTGCCATGTTAGGGTTCGGAAACACACTTGCGCAAGACTTCACAAAAATGGAATACATTCCATTATATCATACTCTTGAATCCATCGTTCATTATGATTGCAACCCATTACCATCTCATTTGATTTCCCCTTTATTAAGTGCATTATGTTCTCAGTTATAGCAAAGCATGATCAATATAATTACAAATCCAAACTAAACAACAAGTAATTTATTCATGGTAAAGAAAATTTACAATTTATCATAGATTACATATCGAGACTAAAACATTCAAGAAACATAGAATATAAGAGTTGCAAACCAAATAAGAGCATATTAACACAAATTTTCAGATTTCCAGATTTGAACCAGTTCGAAAATAACTATGCAAAAAATAGTTTTATTGGCCCTAAAGACCTGGCCTCATGTGAGTTTGTAGATAAATAAGTCTAGTTTCAAACTCAATTTACAAAAGTAGGATAGGTATTTTATATTTTAAGATAATTCAGAATTACCAAGATCTGTCCAGATTCGTTGATCATTATGCAAATCGGTTTTTCTCTCAAACCCCTCACTCTCTTGAGTTCAAAAAAATTTTAGTTAAAATAAAACACCAAGATTAAGATTTTGACATAAAATTGGGCTCAATATTATTTTTCTGGAATTTTCTAAAAATAGATAAAGTTGACTGTTTTTCTGGTTCTATGAGTAACAAACTTAGAAAAATTGTTTAGGTTATAAAAACGCATCCTTAGGACCTACAAAAATTAACACATACTCTAGACATACCAAATATTGTACCATAAAAACAGATTTTGAGTTTATGGAGTTTTGATGGGAAACTAAATTCAAGAGAGGGAAAAGATTTGCTGCTGGAAATTTAAGAAAGAAAGTGAAGCATACCATTTCTTGATTAATACACACTTATACAAGAGTGTAGGCCTAGACTACAACATATATATACAAAGAGCATGTATTAGGAGGGGAAAAACAAGTGGTAAGAGAACTTGAGAGAAGAGGTGTTGTATGTTTACCTGTTGTACAAGACTAACACAATTCTTCCTTTTCTTCTCCTCTTCTCTCTCACTCTCTCCCTCTCTTTTTTTTTTTTCCAAGATCACTCTCGCTCACTCCTCTAGTGAATGGCTGAAAATGTATATAATGAGGGGGGAGAAGTGTGCATATATATATATAGAGAGAGGAAGAGAAAAGATTGGGAAGGTTTCTTAGGGACCAAGTTCCCTAAGTGCAAATTGTCAAAGTTGCCATTATGGCCCTTTCATCCGTCATATAGTCAACAACTAGGGCTCCAAGACATATATATATATATATATATAAGATATTTTTATTTATAAACATAATATAATAGCCACAAATACATTAATTAATAAAATATTACAATTAAGGGTTGGAATGAAATAAAATAAAAGTATATAGGGACCAAGTCTAAATTTATGAAACCTTGATATTTAGCATACAATATACTAGCCTTAGAAAATAGTTAAAATAATAAATTTGGATCCTGTTAAATTAAAGCGCAAACAAAGGCAAGAAACCGAGCAAAAACGACGTTACCGGGAAATAAGATTTTAAAGTGATGAATATATAATTATAGGGTCTAATAATTAATAATATGGTTTTAAAGGTGATTATTAATCTACCGGGATCGATTAGGATTTACTTGAATTAATCCGCGATGCTTTCCGATTCTAGGGTTTAAAACGCAATTAAATGAAAATTCAAGGGCTTTATTGAAATAAACTAAGGTTAGGGATTTAATGGTAATTACAAAAATTAGGGTCTCTACAATGAAAAAGTCAACAAAAGTCAACTCCCGAGAAAATATTCCAAATATTGAGACAAACTTACCTCAAGTGGTGAAAATGGAGAAAGAAGCACCGAAATCAAAATTTAATCGGTTCAAAGTGAAGAAAACTAAAAGTTTTCGCGAAAAAACTTTGCGTGGGGCATTGGAAAACGCGTATAGAGCGCAAATCTGAGAGGAAAAATGCTCTAGGAAGGGAGAGGGACTGATTTCGGACTTAGAGTTGTGAGCAAAAGAGCTTTGGCCGAGTATACTTAAAGATCCAAGTGTGAAAGTACCAAACTGCCCCGGATTTTGGCTAGGTGGTCGGCCGACCACCTTTTCTGGTAGGCCAACCACCCCCCTTCACCAAATCTGGTCCGTGACCTGCAATGGCCTTCTAACCTGGTTGGTGGTGCTCCCAAGGTGGTCTCCAAGGTCTCTTTGAACTCCTTGCAAATTTTGGTAGTGATCGGAGTCCCCGGCACTTGAGAAAGTACAAGGAAAGTGCACTTTTCGTCGCGAAATCCCTCTGCAGGAACTTCAACTCCAGCTTCCGATGCGTGTTTCATCTTTACTCGCCAAGAGCGAGGTGTATCCTTTTTGAATATGTTGTGACCCTTCCGGGAGGTAAACCGGAGGCCGCGATCGAGTCACCATCGTCGAAACTTGCATTTCTTTGCTTGTTGTTTTGTGTCAAATATGTATTCGAGTTTGCACTTATCCTGCATTGTTATGCACGTCACTTGCATTCTCATGCACACCACTTGCATTGTTGTGCACGTTTCATTGTTATTGTCAGGCCTCCATTCTTAACTTGCGTTGTCACGCACATTTCTTCTTGCATTGCGATGCACTTTCTCATCGGCAGCATGTTTGTCTGCGTTCGATATAGCGTTGGACATATGTTGCTAACTATGTTGTGCTTGTTAAGTTTCTCTCTTTTACGATATTGTATGTACGGTTCATTTGAGGCTGGTGCGACTAGACGAGCCGTGCAGGTATTGTATCTTCTCCGTGTGAGACGTGGCGAGCATTGAATAATTCTCCGCATTCTTAAATTGCATGAAATGTAGTTGTTGCTTTGCATTCTTGCTTAAAACTGTTGCATCTATTGTGAATACTTGCCTCATTACTGCTTGCTGCTTTGCATGATCATGAGTTACGTTCGGCTTAGTGCATTTCATTCTGCATTTTGCCCCTGCCTGCAGGCATGCCTACGGGCACATCTTTGTTTATCTCGCCTGTTTGTCTAAGTCTTCGGCCTTGTCAAAAATGGGTCGTCTCTAGGCTTTGACATTCACTCCCGTCACGTATGAATTTCGAGTTCTGTCAAAGAGGGGCAACTGTAGACACCCATTTTTGACCGACCTTAAGACTCAGACATCACAAATTGAGTGCTCGGTAATGATGCATATTGTGCTCGTTCTGAGGTTTCAGAGTCTCGGCTATGAGCCTTGCCTCCGGACTTCGGGGCTCTTTTGTGCTTTGCCTCGGTTTGCGAACTAGGTCCTATTTTCTCTGTCTTCTCTTCCCAAAGGGAGGGAGAGGTCTCGTAGACCATCTCTCAGTGGCCGTAGGCTACGTTTCGTGGTCGTAGGCCATTTTTCCCGTTTGGAGACCAGTTTTCAGTTTTCGGAGCCGTCGGCCGTGTGCCTCAGTTCGGGACCGCTTAACTACCTCTGTTTGCTCCAGTTTTTGGCACACACCTTGTTTCCTCTCTTTTGAGGGACACTGTGGCCCGAGAGACCACCTTCGTGGTCGAACGCCACTTTCGGTACCTAACAGCCTATTTTCGGGGCCCCAGGCCGCGCGTTTTGGCCCCCGAACCCTCGTTTTGCATCGGTTAGGGTTCATTTTTGGCATGGACCCTATTTTCATTGTTTGGAAGGTGGTACTATAGTGGAAGACCAGCAATTCTTTTGGAAACCATTTTCTCTCTCCTCCAGCCGGTTTTCTTGACAAAAAGCTGGTTTTTCTCACTTTTGGACCTTAATTTCTAGTCTCCCATACCACCATTGTGTTGTACTCATCTGGGAGGCCACCAATATGGGTAGGCCGACCAGCTTTTCTTCCTGACCCTTTTGAACCTTGCTAGAAAGCTGGTTTTTCTCTCTCTTGGGCCATAATTTCTAGTCTCCCACCATACAGTTGTGTTGTACTCATCTGGAAGGCCACCTTTCTAGTATGGCTGACCAGCATTTCACCTTGACCCTTTTGACCCCTGGTCGGCCGACAAAGGGGAGTGGTCAGCCGACCACTTTGGCTGGTCGCCCTGCCTTCTGCTTTTTGGCCTTCCTGAGTGTAACACAACTGTGCCATCTTTGAAGCATTTGACCCATCCTCCGAGATTTTAAGCCTTTTGTTTGTCTTCTTAAGGAAGATTTGATCCTTTTGCTTAGCTTCAAGGAGAAGCTTGACCCTTTTGTCAAGCTTCGTGAGGAAGTTTGACCCCTTTGGTCTAGCTTCCTCAAGAAGCTTGACCCTTTTGGTTAAGCTTCTTTGAGAAGCTTTGACCCTCTCTTAAGGCTTCTCCAAGAAGCCTTATCTCTCTCCCTCTATAAAACAAACACTCCCCCTCCATTTGCAAGGGTTAGACACATTTGGCTGAGGCTTATACACTCCACCCTCCATAGCTCTCTTCTTCAAGCTCCAAACCCTAATATTCTTGGCCATTTACACCACACCTCCTAGCCTACCACCTCCACCATCCATCCAAGCATCTTGGAACTGTTTTTTAGAGGTTGAAGACTCACCTTCTTGGTCCAAAACTTGCTGCATTGCTGTGCTACAAGGGTAAGTCCTTATTTCCCCCATTTTTGCATTATTTTGCTTCATAACTTAGCCCTATTTGCAAGCATTTTTGGGTTCTATCTTGAACTGAAAAGAGTCTTATTTTGAGCTCTTCTTGAAGTTTGATTAAGGATACTTTCCTATTTGAGGTCATCTACCTCCTTGTATGCTCCATCCCTCTTTGTAGGCTTATTTTGCTTCATATCTTAGCCCTACTTGTGAGCATTTTCGAGATTTGTCATAAACTGAAAAGAGTCGTATTTTGAGCCCCTCTTGATGTTTGATTAAGGGCATTTTTCTGTTTGACGTCACCTACCCCCCTTGTATGCTTGTTTGCCTCTTATTTTGAGCCTTGCATCTAGGCCTTTGTTGCATGCTTTGTTTGGCCTTCTAGCCACTGAAATCTAGTGAATTTTCAACGGCTAGCACACTGTTTTGAGAGCCAAAATCAGAGGGGGGTGACCCCCTCTCTCCTAGTCTTGTTTGTTGGCCCTTTTGGCCTTCCAAAGGGGTTCCATTTTTCATGCTTCAAAGTCACATTTCAGGCCCTATTTGGTGAGTTTTAAGGTCTACCTTGACTCTTTCCAAAGCCCATTGTGCCATATTTTGTGTCCCTCATGCATGCGTGGAGCAATCCTCTTTAAGGCCTTTCAAGGGGACCTTTCATTGCATGCTTCATTGATCCATTTCAGGCTCTTTTTCGTGGGTTTTAGGTCCTTCATAACCTATTTCCAGAGTTGGTTTTGCCATTCGGTGTGTCCGTCATATAGGTGTGGAACAACCCCTTGTATGGCCCTCCAAAGGAGCCCATCATTTTTGCATACGTTGACTGAGTTTCAGTGGTTATTTGGGCATATTTTGGCATGTCATACTTCTGTTTTTGGTTGGTTTGGTGAGCCCTCATGTGCTTCATATACATGTAGTGAAAACCATGCTTACTGGCCTATGTTGCATGTTGTTTTGGCCCTTCATGTTAGCACTTTTTGGCCATGCCTTAAATTGATCTTAGGCATATTTTGGACTGATTTAGCACTGTTTTTGGGTCTCATGGTTGAATGCTATTTGTTTTGCATGCTTGTGGTTCAATACACTTGCTTAGCTTTGAGTTTCGGGGTCCATTACATGCATATATTGAGGTATTTCCTTGTTTTGGGGCCATTATACATCATATTTCAGAGCTTGTTTGAATGACATATTGTCATGTTTTATACTCTTTAAATGCGTTTGAGAGTCGGGCTTGTATGCTCATTTACCGACCATTGAATGAGCTCCATTTCGTGGCGTTCCGAGCCATCATTTTAGGCCATTTCCCCATTGTTTCAGACCTGCCTAGGGTCTGTTTGGGATTGGTTTTGCCATTAGTGCATTGCTTTGGGTACCTCTAGTGTAACGCACTTCACTAGTTTCGGTACCTAGGCCCCCTAGCTTGCATTGTGTGCCATGTTTGCATGTTTCAGGACCATTTTGTATCATGTTTCAGAGCTGGAATTTGTGTGTTTGTATGCCATATTGCATCCTTTTTCATGCTTTCATAGAGTGGCATTTGATACCTTAGGATCGATCCCTTGCATCGTGCATGTTTGTATGTGTTTTGGTTGTCTCATTTCCATCATATGGCCACTGATGTGAGTGTGGCTGAGGTCCACTCATGTTGGTGTAAGTCCATCGTACATCATGTATGCCATTTTAGTCCATAGCATTGCGTATGCTAGGTTACATGTTAGTCGTATTGTGTATGCCATCTCATTCTCATTTGCATTGTGTTTGGGATAGGAGTTAGCCCGAGCACAGGAAACGAGGGACGTTTCGTACTGCAAGTGACGGAACGTGTCTCAATTCCCGGTTGCCAACACTCTGGATTAACCATGATGAAGTCTAGGCCTTGTTGTGTTTATATGTGCATTCATTTCACATCGAGTCGTGCAATTCGACTCCTCGACCATCATGCATCGAGATACGTGATTGGTGGCACAAGGATCGAGGTGTGCATACATATGTGAAAATACTTTGCCATGCCCATTTCTTGCTCTCTGTTGCAGCAAATCAGAAATTAGCAACTCTCTAAAGCCTTGCACAACATTCCGGGATTAATTGCAAACAGAGGCGAATCAGGGCATCGCAATGAATTTCTGCGCAAGGCAACTCGAGCATGCATCTTTCATCATTCGGAACAAAGCTGAGGTGGTCCATGAATTTGTGTGCTAGTTTATTTGCTTTCCTAGTTAATTTGTTAATTAATTAGGGTTTTGTAATGTTTAATTATTTATTCGGAGTGTATTATTTATTCGGACCCTCCAAGCGAGGGCAATGTTGTAATAAGTGTGCGTGAGTGTGATGTATGTCTTCCAACCCCACTTCTTTCTCCCTTTTATTTATTAGCTTATGATGGTTAGATTAGGGCATGTTTCAATTAGCATACTTATGCTCGTATGTTTGCATTCATTCATCTGTCTTGCATGCACCGGGCTCGGCGCATCATACTAACTGCATTGTATTTCAATTCCGAGTTAAATATATGTTAGCTATAGCATCATCACATTCCATTTTAGAATAGCTGAGCCTATTGTAGTTGCATTTTTGCATGTGTTGTATTAGGCATTTCAGCATAGTTAGGATCATGCATGGATTTCTAACATAGCTTCTATTTTGGCTTGGAGTACTCGGTAAGTGTTTATGCTTTAGCATCCTTGCATGCGTGTGAGTGACTGCCATGATAGCATGCTTACCATGAGGCTATTTGCTTATGTGATATACCTACCTGAATGCCTGTGGGTGAAGGTTGGGTTATCTGAATTGGGATAATGCATTGACTGTGAGTTTTAAGCCCACTAGCTAGTGGCAAAACCATCTTTTCTAAGCCCACCCGAGGGTGGCAAAATCTGCATTTTTAGCCTACTTGCGAGTAGCAAACCGCTTTCAAAAACCAAACATGAAATGTTTTGTTCCAATTCAGGCGATCCGGTCTATACTTGTATGTTGTACGCATCACATAGTAAATCTAGGCTAATAACCGGAATAAGAACGCATAATGTTTTCAAAACTAGATATCATGGTTAGTGGAGGCCGATTTTTGATCGGGCGAGTGGGGGTGCTCACGAAGTGACCTTCCCCAATCGTACCCAAGTTCCCGAACCGAGACAACTTTGGTGATGACGGACACGTGGCCTTAGTCAAACGAGTCAGGGTTTCCTAAATTCCCCAAAATAAAATATGTAGGTGGTGATTCTGTATCTAGCAAAGCAGTCCATGTTTGCACTTCTTTCAAAAAAATCTGTTTTCAAAAACGATTTGCCGGATTTGAACTCTTTGATGATCCATCGGTCTTACATTGCACTCGGCGAGATTAGATACATGACCATGACATTTGAGTCCTGAACTGTAGTGAGCCCAAACGAACAAAACGGGGATTTCCCTCCCAGGACGTTCGGGGACGTCTATAGGCATTTTATTAAACATCACTTTTTTTTTTTAACGACGTTTTATAACTGTCGCATATTTGTTTAACCAAAACGGCACCATTTTCTGTTTAAAGGCGTTTAAAACCGCCTCCAAATGCGGTAGATACACGCGCCCCTTTTTTGAAACCTTATTTTTTAATCAGAGCCCTCTCTCTCTTATACTCTCTTATCTTATACACAGACATCTCTCTCTCTCTCAGCGACGAAGAAGACGGAGGAGATAACTCTACGAAGAAGCTTCGTCTCTCGAAAGATAAACCGACTGTTCTTGAAGAGAGCTTCAAAAAACACAAGCTCCATCGGCTGTTCAGAGCGATTTCGAAGCGATTTCGCAGATTCAGATCGATATCAGTCGGCTGTTCGGAGCGATTTCGAAGCGATTTTGAAGATTCAGATCTATTTCAAGATGCAGAGCGATTTTGAAGCTCCGTTGCCACTGTCATCTGCACCAGCGAGGTAGCGAGCTCCACTGTCTCTCTCTCTCTCTCTAGATCTCTCTATCTCTAGATCTCATACTGATTGTACCTTTATAAGGGTTTCTGGCTCTGAGTTGGTTCAGAAGTATGTTGGTGAGGGCTCTTAAATGGTTGGAGAACTTTTTGTTATGGCCAGGTTTGTCCGACTTCATTGATAACATTGTTATTGCCAAAAAATTATAATATCTTGTATATCAGCTTAATAAATCTTTTTAGTCTACAGAAGTGTTATATAGTTCCTCTTACATGTTTTAACTTGCAGTATGTGATATTCTTTTTGGCAGACTTTCTCTTTTCTTTTCTTTTTCATATTTATTTTGGTTGTATTTATGCGAGTAAGGCTATCAGTTGATGAGACTAAAATGCTGTTTTGAACTGCTTTACCTGATTAAATTTGATTGGAATACATACTGTTGAAGTTGTATTAACAACTTTATAATTTGGGGATAAAAAAGTTAAGAACCCTGCATCGTGGACTAAGTTGTTCAATAATTTGTTCGGACTATTTAATAAACTTAGGTATCAATGAAGTTTTTTTTAATAGAATAGTTATCCTATTAACTTCTCCACAAAATTTGTTTTTGTTCATAGTGGAGTGCACGTTAACTTCTCGAACAAATATGTGGCATTTTTTCTTTGCATCTTTTTTATTATCTCTATGTATGTTTGTTGCTATGTATATATATGTATGCAGTTAGATATTGAGATTCCTTCTGAGAATTTACTTTCTTGCCGTATGAATATGTATAAATGTTTATAATTTCAACTTTTTTTTTTCTTTTCTAAAGGTACTCTTTGATTCTGAAACTGTGCGGTGGTTGAACCATGCGGTCGAAAAGATTTGGCCTATTTGTATGGAGCCCATTGTTTCACAGAAAATTCTCCCCCCTATCATACCTTGGTTCTTGGAGAAGTACAAACCATGGACTGTGGTACCAGTCTACCCTCCTAAATACGATTAATTGTTGTCCTTGTTCCATTTTTCTAGTTCAAAATGCCTTCGTCTTTGAGGGATTTCCTATTCTACACGAACGGAAATTTTGTACAAAATTCGCATACAACTAATGTGGCTTTTTGGGGGTTATATTAATTTCAAACTAAAACGCCCAATGTTATGACTTATAATTTGAAAAATGGCATTACTTACACCACATCATTTTGGATGAGTTTTATGCATGAAAATTGTGTTTTTAAATCATTTTTAATGTGTTGATAATTAGTTTTGAGAATTATTTGGGTATATAAACAGAAAGACGCTATGGTTCAACATTTGTATATGGGACGATCACCTCCTGTGTTCACAAAAATGAGGGTTCTTCATCAAACCACTGATGACGACCACTTGGTATGTAATACTGTCTTAGTCATGGTGGATTCATGTCAATAATGTATTACTTCTAGTCATAATCTGTTTCGTAGCCAGAATAATAGTTGAAATTCATTAAATGCAGGTTTTGGAGTTGGGAATGAATTTTCGGACTGCAGATGATATGAGTGCAATACTTGCTGTGAAATTAAGTAAGAGATTGGGTTTTGGAATGCGGGCAAAGTTGCATTTGATGGGCATGCATGTTGAAGGGAAGGTAATAAATTACTGTTGAATTTAAATTTTACTTTTACATCACACATCTATAATGAGTTATCCTTTGTTATACTGTTCTGAATTTCATGTTTTCTCCCTGCATCTGAAATGTGTAATCTGTAGAGTACAGAATCGATCTAGAATGTTTTGTAATGATTTTTAAAATTGGAATAGTTGTCATGTGCCATTGATTGCGAAAAAATGACTAATGCTTAGTAATTTCTTCTTGCATTTAACAGAAAATGTCTTTCTTTGTCTCTTCTAGGTCTTGGTTGGGGTAAAGTTCCTTCGTCACTGGCCTTTCCTTGGCCTTTTGAGAGTATGCTTTGTCGAGCCACCATATTTTCATATGACAGTGAAACCTATTTTCACTCATGGGCTTGATGTTACAGAACTTCCAGGGATTGCTAGATGGTTGGTAAGTTATTGTCATGTTTCATGTGCAACGATTACTTCGACACGTCTCTCTCATTATCTTACTAATTTCCTTTTATTATTAAATCTTTCTTGTTGATTAGGATAAGCTTCTCGCTGTTGCGTTTGAGCAGACACTAGTTGAGGTGAATTTCTCTAGACTTTGATACTCCCTTGTAGTGTTTTAGTGTTTTCCTTATTCCATTGAGACAGTTTGGGCTCTCTTTTTGTATTTTCTCAAAGACATTAGCAGTTGATTATTTAGTTATATAGACTTTTGATTCTTTTTGCAAGTAACAAAACTTTTGATTATTTAGTTTGGGCTCTCCTTCTTTTTATGCTTCATACTTCTTCCATTCTCTCTTTCATACACATGCAAGTCAAAAAAAAAAAAAAATCTATCTAACTAGAGAAAAGGGCCTAACAGAGGCAAAGGTAAAAAATCCTTTTCACGGCATGAGATGCTGCTTAGATGCTTTAAAGCTGATTGACTAAGACATATCCCTCTCACAATAACCATCAAAGCCAATATATCTCCTCCCAAGTACATTTTTTACAGGTTGCTTTTTTAAATATGTTTACCCTAATTACTTTGTATTCACCAATTATCCCTATTTCTCTTTATGTTTCAATTGAGGTAGGGATCACACTATTACAGTATTTGTTTTCCCAAACTGATCATTGATTTTTTGTTTTTAAGTATTCATTTCCTTTTTCTATTTTTAGACAATCAAATTTATACAATCCAATCAATATATTAACAACGATTTGCATATGTACCATGTTGAAACCAACACCCCTGCATTGGCACGGACATCCAATCTGAATGAGGAGCTTGGCCAGGTAAACTGGTTTCTTGTTGACCTGCTCAAGGGTGGATCACAAATAGTTCCTTTTCTCTCCTTCATATATATTTTTAAAGAAAATTTCTATTTCTGCTATAGTTCTTGGGAAAATGTTGTGTGATTTATTTATTCGGAAAAGCTTCTAAGGTCATTATTGCATTTTTCTTCCTTTCCACTTTATTTTCATACTGATTGCCAAGGTTGACTTTAATGATGAATTGTGCCTTTGGCCAGGTGGAGTATATCTTTTCTGATAAAACTGGAACCTTAACAAGAAATTTGATGGAGTTCTTTAAGTGTTCAATTTGGGGAGAGGTCTATGGAACTAGTCTCACGGAGATTGAAATTGGAGGAGAACAAAGGAGTAGCATAAAAGTTGATGAGGTATACTTACCTAGCATCACTTAGCAAATGACAAAACTTAATATATATTTATGGATAATTTTACTCCATTCATTTCTCACAGGTTCAGAAATCATCAAATTCAATACATGATAAGGGTTTCAATTTTGATGATGCTAGGCTTATGCGAGGTGCTTGGTGGAGTGAACCTAATCCTGACATGTGCAAGGTATATGAGTTTAATTGACAAAAATAGAATGATTGTTGCTATATGATAATTCAGCACATCAACTGGTATTTATTTTCTATATATTTTTTTGTAGCTGTTGAAGCCAGCTCATCTATGGCTATATATTGTATATTGTATAAGATTCAAAGTGTTGTGATTGCTGTCAATATGTAGTTGAAAAATAGTTTAATGTAGTTTTATTTCTGTTGGGAGCTCTTCAAATGGCTTGTGTGTGTTGCTTACCATTGTCTGATTAGTTTGTATGCTGATACATCCAATTTAGACGAGGTCCATCGAGTTTGGAACTCCCTGAAGTCGGGTTTTCCAAAGACGATACGTGCAAGACTTGGTTATGTAGATTTGTCCTCAAGAGTTGTGGATCAGATGTTTTAGTTTATTGTCCTAGACATTTCTGTTAAGTTTTATTTTTTAGTTTTTATTTTTGGTGAATCATTGGTTATTCCCTCCATTTTCCCATGAATAACAGGAATAAATTGGACATAATAGATTTTATCATTATTTTTTTTCTACAATTTTTCCTGCCAATGTTTTTGAGGTTTATATATATAAATATATTACATTGATAAGTTCTAGCATTCTGTTTGGCTGTTTTCTTTGTATGCATTGTCCTAAGATGGAATAGTTTTGGTTCCAGTCTCGTCCATTGATTGGGTGTAAATTGCACTGCATCTCAGGCTGATGCCCTCGTATTGAAACTTCAAACAATTGATAATCAAGAGACGGATGTCAAACCAACACTTTTAATAGCAGCTGACACAGTATGTCCTGTTTCATTTCTCTTGATGTACCCTATTTAATCAATTTGGTGGATCAAATCAAGATTGGGATCGCCTAGTTCCATCTATGCAACTAGGATATATTGCATTTTGAAGGAGATGGGACATGCCTCAAAACATTGTCAGGGATTTGCCCCCCCCCCTTTTTTTTTGGAGAAATAAAATTACATTTTGTTACTTATTTCATATTCCTAACTTCAAATGATTTGGAGGTGGTTGTCTATGAAGGTGCAATAAGGGAAAAACCATCTAGTAAGGAAGAAGCGCGCCAATTCATCAAAGGTTTGCTTCATACTTTTACCACAATTTTCTGCTGTCGTAGTTTATGGTTCTGCCAATCTTACCATTTCTTTTCTCTACATCTCTCTTAACATCCAGCACACAATCCCTATTACATAAACACAACACCTATTGATCACCCCCTCATCTCCAATATCCAAGGTCGAATTCGAGCACTCTCATTTCTGCGCGAGGATTCAAGGTCAAAACCGAGCTCTCCCATGTTGTACTCTACCATTGCACATTATTGTTATTAGTATAATTTTTTCTATAATCATCAGATGTGTAAGCTCCTCTGGTTGCTTGGTGTGCCAGAAAACTTTGAAATTTATGATGTGCAAGAACTTCTTTGTCAAAGATATTTCATATTTTGTAATCCAATATATCTATCTTTTAATTTGCATGACATTCCCTTTTCTTTATGCAAAAAAGTATTATTTTCTAGTGTTGTGTTTGTTGGTTGATGCTCTTTTCGCACTGTGAATCCTTCGTGTTTTTTTTTCCGTAAAGAATTATCATGTATAATATGTTGAAACTACACTTGTGGTGATGACTTGCAGATTTATTTCCATGACATACTGGATCAAGTCATTGATAACCTGGTATAGTATGTTTTCATTATAATTGGTGGTGGTTGTATTATTTGATCAACTGACAAGTCGACTTTTGTTTTCTTTCTTTCTCTAAGTCCAGATTAAGGAGGGGTTTGTTCCTTGAGTAGTGATAGAGCTAGGCTAAGAACTAGAAACATTCTCAACCAGCATATATGGACCTATTTAAGTTAGTTCCTTGGTTTCCTTAGGTATAACTGCATCAACTCTAGGACAGGCTTGAATTAAACTAGCACTTTTGCTGAAGTATTATCTTGAGGTAAAAATAGTGGTTTAGCCAAACTATTTTTATTATTTATTTTTTGCATTAATTATAGGTACTTTCATTTTATCCTCAGGCAATCTGTAAATTGCAAGAAGACTAACACCAGCTTCTACTTGAGTGGCAGACTTTGAACCTAACCTTGCAAGTACTTATCTTTGCATTTAAGAGGTAATGCCTACTTTCCTCTTGTATTCTTAAGGATGCAGTTCTGAGATAAATTTTAGTGACTTACCAACAGCTAGGATAGCAGAATGTAGCATTGGCTTATCTTAGAAAATAGATCTCTCAACATTTTCTAATTAGTAATATAATAACTTCGGTTCATTGGTTTTTTTTTTCTCTCTCTCTTTGTAGTTTTCTTCTTCATAACAAAAACAAAAAGAAAAAAGTCTTCAAAAGCTTACAACCAAAGTTTTAAATATCAGTCAATATATACTAAACTAAATCAAGACTTAATTTTTTTTAATATTTATTAATATATTGGTCAATATTATTTGATATTAGCTCATATAACGGTATTGTTGATACTAGTACATATTCTGAAATTGTTATTTAAAATCACCATAACTCTAGAGCCATTCAATGCTTATGCTCAGTAATTACTTGATACATATGAAGCATGGACTTTATGTACTCGGGATTAACAAGGCCCAAAAAGTTAGGAACAGATAAATTAATCAGTGAGCTAGACAATCTTCTCGCATGAGTCTTATATTCTTGTGATTCTAGAGGGTTGTATTGTATCTCTCCAGTTTTGTATTTAGTTTCTGTGCAAGTAACAAAACTGTATTGCGAAGTCCCAAACACTTTTGTGACCAAAAAAAAAAGAAGTGTGCTTTCATCTTGAAATAGAGGTGATAAGTAGTTACTGCATTAGTTCATGTATATATAAATCTAGAAACATTCTTCAATGTTTTTTTGTTTTGAACCTAAACATGGTAATAGTCTGACACCCTTTTTTATCTCATCTTCTCCTCTCTTCTCCTTCTTTTTATGCTTCATACTTCTTCCATTCTCTCTCTCTCTCTCATACACATGCAAGTCAAAAAAAAAATCTATCTAACTAGAGAAAAGGGCCAAACAGAGGCAAAGGTAAAAAATCCTTTTCACGACATGAGATGCTGCTTAGATGCTTTAAAGCTGATTAACTAAGACATGTCCCTCTCACAATAACCATCAAAGCCAATATATCTCCTCCCAAGTACATTTTATGCTCTGTGTCATCATTCATGGTTCGCTCTTTCAAGTCTTTGTTGTGTGTCCCACCATCACACCCAAATGACTCTTCAACCACCAATGAGGGTTTGTGATAGTGAGAAGGTTCTGTCTAATGCTTATGTGATAGGAGAATGGTAAAAAAAAGACAGCAACCTACACTTATGGAGGTTTGGATTAGAATCCTATGTGAGGTGCATCTCACACTTTTCTTCTTTATTTAATGGTCATCGTTTCTTAGTAAAAAAAATATATAGGTTTAGTTTTAGCTTAAAAATTTAAAAGTTGCTAAAAAAAAATCAAAAAGCCTATAACATATACTAAAAAGTCAAAGATTTCTTTTTCTCACTTTTTTTTTTTCTTTCTTTTTTTTTTAAATGTTTTGTTCCCCTTTCTTTTAAAAAAATGCTTTGTTCCCCCTTTTTACTAAGGAGTAAAGGCATTGGAAACCCATAAAAAAGAAACACAATGTATGAGTTGATATAGGAGCATTGAATAGATTTGATCTACCATCTTTGGTATTTCAATGAAGAAAATTTACTAGCTTAGCTAATTAGGTACTTTTAGAAAGGTGAAAAATGGGTCTTGGGATGTAATAACCCGACCCTCGTACATATTTCCTGATACACTTTCGGTCCCTTAATCCGTGCATCTGAATACTTATTTTATGTGAAAGTAAGTTTAATGAAGTGAAGCTTATGCTTACGGATGTGTATCTGTTTAATATGAGGAATATCTGTTCCAATTCTAGTGTTTGAATCAGAAATTGAAGGCCTTAGAAGCTTAATTATCTGAAATTGGTTTTATGTTTGAGATCAGCATGATTTTTAGGTCATAGTATGATTTTCTATGAAATTTCAATTAGGAATGATTAAACTAATTAAATTTTGTCTTTATTTACTTTTATGTATATCAATGCCTCTTATATTTTTTTTTTTTTGACTTGGGGAAACCTATCACTCAAAATATAAAATAGCTCCTGGTGAGGGTTAGTAAGAAGAAAAGAGTTTGAGAGGAGGAGAAGGAAGTTCTTCAAGGAAGGAATTGGGGAAAGTTAAAGGGTTATAGAGAATTAGACTCAAGGTATGTCTACTTATTTCTAATTGGCCCCTCTCTTTGAATAAATGAGGAATTCTTTTATGTTGTTGTGTTAAATGATTAATGGATTTGGTATTGTGTTGGATTATCTAGTGAGAATTTTACCTTATTTCCTTAATCATCACCTTGAAACCATCTATATGGATATGTGGTTGTATATATGTGTGTGTGTGTGGGTGTATGGACAAGGAAGTTGGAGGTATTGTGGAATTGGGTTGTATTCATAAGTTTAGAAGATCAAGATCCAAGTTATGTTGAGATTTAGAGATGCTTTAATGTCTATGTATATGATCTTTGAACCATATTTTAACATTTAAAGAACCTATTTTGAGCCTTGAAAAAGTGTACCAAAAATTGAGTTTTGATGAAATTTCGAACTGCAATCTGCCCAGATCGCCGCACGTGCAGGGATCACTGCCGCACGTGCGGAAAGCCTTGCCACACGTGGGGGGCTCACAGCTGCACGTGCGGGAAGCCTTGCCGCACATGTGGGGCTCACAGCCGCACGAGTGGCCCATGCTAGAAAAAATGGCTTACTCCGTTTTACGTGCTCGACCCTCTGATATTTTTAGAATTTGTAATTGATACCTTTTTGATGTATGTAAATTCATTTGAAGCGAGATGAGTCCGAAAACGATGCAACAAGGAAATGAACTAATGTGTGAGCTATGTATGTGTATAAGGCATACCTTGGGAAGGTCAAGCACTCTGTTGTTGCACTATGAGTAATAGTACTACAAATGTACATTATTTACCGTTAATACTTCTTATTATTAACATTCTGTTTTCCATGAGCAATGATATGTGGATTGGGAATTAGTGTGAATTAGTGTAAGATGATTATGCCCATTTGTAATAACCTATGAAATGATTTATGTACACTATTCTGTGACGATCTTCTTATGAATTTGGGATTATTCTGTTCGCTTTGTTCGTTCAGTTTATAAATCCTGCCTTGTTAATTCATTCCATTTATGATGTGATATAGTATGAATTGTTTGGTTTTTAAAACTTATTGATTTCTAGTATGAAACAAAGTGTTGTATGGAACTAAGTGCTACACTTTGGTGGGAGCCACCTCTAGAATTCGTGCGAGCCACCTCTTGAGTCCATACATATATGAACTGGACTTAAAGTCGTTCTGTTATTTCTAGGCCGATGGCCGTTCTGTTATTTCTGGGCCGATGGCCGTTCTGGTATTTCTGGGCCTATGGCTGTTTTATATCTGTTAGGCCTATGGCCGTTCTGTACATTACTGGGCTGAAAGCCACTATGTTAAGAAAACTGGACCCATAGCTGTTCTGGAAATAATTACAGAATGTAATTAATCATGTGCCTCTACAGTTACATGCTTTGTTCTTTAAGTTAACTATTACTTTATGTATGTGTAGACGCGCCCGTGGGCCTCACTACAGTTCGGACTCGATTCGTGTCACGGTTCTTAATCTGAACCAAAGAGTCCAAATCCAGCAAATCGTTTTGAGAAACAGATTTTTGAAAAGAAGTGCCAAACATGGACTGCTTTGCCAGATACAGAGTCGCCACCTAAATATTTTTTTTAAGGGGGAATTTAGGAAACCCTGACTCGGTGCCAAAGGCCACGTGTCCGTCATCACCAAAGTTGCCTCGGCTCGGGAGCTTGGGTATGATTGGGGAATGTCAGCTATGAGCACCCCCTCTTGCCCGATCCGAAGATCGGCTTCTACTAACCATGATATCCGATTTTGAAAACGTTATGTGTTCTTATTCCGGTTATTAGCCTAGAATTACTATGTTATGCGCACAGCAAACAAGTATAGACCAAATCACCTAAATTGGAACAAAACATAGCATGTTTGTTTTGAAAATGGTTTGCTACTCGCAAGTAGGCTAAAATGCAGGTTTTGCCACCCTCAAAGAGACTTTTAGGAAAATTGGTTTTGCCACTATCGAGTGGGCTTAAAACTCGCAGTTTTAATGAATTATCCCAATTTAAGCAATTCGACCTTCATCCACAGGCATTCAAGCAGTTATATCACATAAGCAGCTACCCTCATGGTAATCATGCAATTATGGCAACACTCACACGCAAGCGATATGCTAAAGCATGAAAATACTTACATCGTACTCCGTGCCAAAACAATAAACTAGTTAGCCAACATGCATGGTCCTAGTTCATGTCAAATTGACTAATGCAACACATACGGGATGCAATTAGAGTAGGCTCAGCTAACCTAAACATGGCATGTGAAATGCAATCAATTGATGCACGTATTCAATTTGGAATTTGAAGTACAAATGCAGTTAGCATGGTGTACCGAGCTTGGTGCATGCAAGACAAATATATAGATGCACGCATGCATAGCATAAGGTATGCTAATTTAAACATGTCCTATTACTAACCATCAAAGAGGGTAAGTAAAAGGGAGAAAGAAGTGGGGGTTGGAAGACATGCACACACTCACCCACACTTATTACAAATTCGCCCTCGCTCGGAGGGACCAAAAGAATAATACAATTCGAATAATGAATTAACTATCCTAGCTAATTAATTATTACAAATTACCTAATTAATTAACAAATTAACTAAGCATAAGGAAAGCAATAAAAAGGGGCTCGGGAATAGGGTCCGATGCGCGCGTGCTCGGGTCTTGCTCGGAAGTGCACTGCCATGCATAGGCTGCCTCTGTTAATGCTGCTTTGCCTCTTTGAAGACTGTCAAAGTCTTAGAATTGCTTCTCTGGACATTGGGAGACACCACCGGCTGAGTAGAATAGCCACCGGCAGTGGTATGTGATCATCGGCTGTTGGTGAAGATATCGGCGCAGTAAGGATTGCCGGTCGGCACTAAACACTGCCGATCGGCAGAAAGTTCCTGCAAAATCTGCAATTGATGGCAACAGAGGGCAAGGCAGAACATGGCAATGCAATTCAAGCAATGTATGCACCAATCACACCCCTTATGATGTTTATGACTCAAAGGGCCATGATCCTTGGTTCTCGGACCATCAATCGCGCATTTCAATGCGTAATGGCCCAAAGAATCAAGTGTGCACTTTGATTTCAAATGTAATGCATGCAAACACATAAGGGCCCAATCCCTATCACTAAATCAAGGGACAAGGCATGCATGTTCAATGCAACCTAAGCATGTTAACTAACATGCAACATGGTATAAAAGGGAGCATGCAAACATGAGATGCACATTAGGTACACAACCTAAGCAACAAGGCAAACAAGCATGCCACAACTATGCAAACTACTTAGAGCATGCAAGATGTAATCTAATCATGTAACATGCTAGTAATTCGACCAAGGGAATGCATGCCAAATGCAAATGATTTCAAGCATGCAACACATGCAACCAAAGCATGCAAACATGAGATAATGTAATAGCACTTGAATGGCATGCAAGGGATGGACTTACACTAATTGGACAGCTCTAAGTTAGGTCCAAAACAGTGGCCAAAGCTTAAGAAGATGGGACCAAACACACATACACACATGCACACATTAAGGCCTAAACACTTAAGCATCAAAGGGCATCTTTTAAGCACACTTAAAAAGGAATAATCACGGACATGGGGCATGCATTAAGCTCTGAAAATCATGCAAGAACATGGTGCCAAACCAAGAAAACAAGATAGGCTAAACATGCAACAAATGGCCCAAGCATTCAAGGCAAGCTAATGGAGTATTGAACTACACTTGATATGACCACACATGGCAAGACTTAAATGGCCAAAACCAGTGTTTTAGCATATAAAACAAAGCCCAAAAGACCACTTAGATGGCTTCTAAATGGCTTGAATTTAAAAGCATGCACAATGACCAAAACATGGAGCATACAACACAAGCTTTCAAAGCATTAAAGAGGTGTCCAAGGCAAGCATACAAGCATGTCAAAGGGACTGAAATGATGCTACAAATGGTGCCAAACCACAGAAATAAAGCAAGTAATGCATGCTACACATTCACACACTTAAGGCCAACAAACCAAAAATGCAAAGGGGGTATATAGTGCATGTCATGGCCGGCCAAAATAACTATGGACAGACCTCAAACATGGCAAAATAAGCACAAAAGCTTCACTAAGCTAGGCCTAAAATATGCTAGAGCAATGGTTTACAACCTAAGGCATGTTAAGGCCTAAACATGGCATTACAAGGTAGGTATGCTAAGCATGCATGGTGTACCAAAACCAACATACAACAATGCTATTTCATGGCAAAATAAGCATAAATAACAACCAAGGTATGGTCAACATGAGGCTTAGCTAGGTGCTCATTAAAGAGGCAAAAATGGTCCTTTTCAAAGGCAACAAGGAGAGGGGGTGGCCCTCTCCTTCTTGGGACCTCAAGGCACCATCCTCACCTTTGAAATCCCTCAAGATTTCAGTGGTGAGGAGGCCCAAACACCAAGGTCTCGGAGCTCACTCAAAATGGCACAAAATGGAGCCTTACAAGGCTGTAGAGGGGTCAAACAACCTCAAACAACAAAACACTCTAAACAAACTATTTAGAGGGCCCAAAAACAGAACTTTTTTATATTATACACTAAGTTCAAAAACAGTTCTAAGATAGGAAAAAATAGTATGCAAGAATGGGGTAAAAAGGGGTAAGATTGTTACCCTTGTTGACCTTCTTCACAAATGGTGGACCAGCCCCTTCCTTGAGTTCAAAACAGCTCCAAAGCTTCAAGAGCAAACCTCTGGCCCTTCAAGAACCAAGAAAAGGTGTAATACTATGTGTTTATGTGCAATAGTAAGACACAAACACACTTATACACACACAAGAGAGAGATATAGAGATAGGATATGTATGAAACCCTAAACCTAGAACTCAAACCCTAAAATGGCTGTCTAAAATGTCTAACCCCTTCAACAAGAGAGAAGACCTCTCTTTATAGAGCTTATTTGTCTTGTAAAGCTTACAAGACAAGCTTACAAGAAGGTCATCCCTCCATACACGTGTATGGAGGGGAACAAAATGCAAGCCAGCTGTATTAAAATATCTGCAAAAGCAGATGAACAGTAGTCGGCTGCCCAAAAATGCCATTTTGACAAAATGGACTGGCCGGACGGCAAACAAAGAGGTGCCGACGGCAATTACATTGCCAATGGCAAACAAAAATACGGCGGTGGCCTCTGGCATGGCCGCGTGATGTGTGGGGATGCCATCACAAAGGCATTCCCTGCCCTCCAAGGAAAAACACAAGTGTTTTGGTGCAAAACCAGACACTAAACAGTCGAGTTTGGAGATCCGACGCAAGGCGCCTGTAGCGAGACCTCCGGAACTCCAACGAACACAAACAGGATGATCACTGGGTGTTCAAATTGGGACGATCCAAGTCTTTGAGGACGGTAAAATGGGGTGTCTTACAGTTGCTTCTTTTGACAGAACTCGAAAGTCATGGACGGGGAGTGAATGTCACAAGCCCAGAGACGACCCATTTTTGACAAGAGCCGAAGACTCAGACAAACTGCAAGGCAAACAAGATATGCGCCGAAGCAGGGACAAAATGCAAGACAAATGCACAGAAGAGCCGGAATAACTTATGATCATACAAAGAAAGCTGTAACAAAGCATACATGCGACAGTTTTAAAGCCAGCATACACCAAACTACAACTACAATGAGAAAGGGATTGAATGAGAATTAGCAATTCTCGATAACGTCTCACTCGGAGGATAAATACATGTGCGGCCGTCTGGGCGCACAGCCTTAAGATGAACTGACATACAATAGCCAGCAAAGAAAACAAACTAACAGTACATATCATTAGCAACAAATGCATGATAATTCAAAAATGGATGCAAAATGATATGCAATATATAACAAAACAATGTTATAAAAATGCAAAGAAGATTCAATGTAATCGAAGAACAATGGCAAAACTATATGCAAAGCAATTGATCATGACCAATCATGAGCGGTTCAAAGCCACACCTATGTCAAATAAGATTGATGGAGGTAACAAGTCGTCTACCATTAGAACGAGTCAACTGAACTATATAGAATGTAGACGGACCAGAACAAAGTATATGGGGGGGATGACAAAGGTGGGGAAACGACCCGTGGGAAAGGACAACGATCCTAATGTGGATGCAACAATTACAACGTACAATGTAATTATTACCAATGAAAATGCTGGGAAATGGCAATGGATATGGCACGCGGGCCAAACCAAATCTGCTAGAGAAGGCATGTACATATACAAAGCCGTGTCTAATAGAACGTCTAACTGAACTATGTTCGACGATGAAAGTATTGGCACATTACCAGACCAAGCTCAATTCATGGAAAGGCGCGAGTTCATAGAGCGAAGAGATGATGAGTGAATGCATTGCAAGCTACAAGTCAAGTAATCTACAAATATGTATAGAACGGAAATGGATAGCAGATGGATATGGCCTACGGGCCAAACAAAATCTTCTAGGAAGGGCATGTACGCGTACAAGCCGCGTTCTAACATAGACGAGTCCACTGAACATTGCTTGAAACACGGAGAAGTATGGCACATACCAATCCAAGAGCTCAAAACAGGGAAAGGCGCAAGCCATAAGCGGAGGTGATGCAGTGAATGCATGACAGAGTTACGGAAATTGCACATGGATGAAAAGAACGATGATAAGGCAGCAGGCCAAACCAAATCTTGCCTAGGAAAGGCATGTACACGTACAAGCCTCGTCTAACATAGAACGGTCCACTGAACTATGTTTCGACGTGAAAGGTATGGACACAAACCAGACCAAGCTCAACATGGAAAGGCGCGAGCCATAAATGGGAGTGATGCAATGAATGCATGCAAACTACAATGCAATATCTACAAATATGCAATGATGCATGACAATGCAACTATTTAGGATGATGCAAGACAATGCAACTATTTAGGATGATGCATGACAATGCAATTATATATTTTGTTTTGTTTTTGAAATGCAAATGCATGATGATGCATGATTTCGAAGTGTGCGACAACGCGCGGCTTAAGATATGTATGACAATGCAAACAAACTATGCACATCAATGCGCCAAAGGTCTTGCACCTTCCAAGGATTTAAGGTCTCCCAGACCGTATATATTTAAGGTCTCGCCGAATGCATGATAATGCATGTGACCTTGCCAACAGTCGTTTAGGCACGACAAACACCGAAAGACTTGCACCTTCAGAGGATTTAGGGTCTCCTAGACCGTCAAAGGTCTTGCACCTTTCAAGGATTTAAGGTCTCCTAGACCGTCTATACCTGTGCAGCTCGTCTGGTTGCACCAGCCTTAAATGAACCGTACATACAATATCGTGCCTGCAAAGAAAATAACTTAACAGGTACAATGTGATTAACAACATGCATATTAATGTATTTGAAAATGCGTGACAACGCAAAGCAAGTGGGAAGCATAACAATGCGGTGAAGGCACAGACATATAAGTGGAGCACGCGGTCTACGCAGGCAACGAAATTGATCATAAGCATGCGGTCTACGCAAGCAATGAGATCGAACATAAGCATGCGGTCTACGCAAGCAGAACACGTGGACTACGCAAGTAATGGAATTGATTACAAATATGCGGTCTGTGTAAGCAAAACATGCAGTCTACGCAAGTAAAACATGCGGTCTACGCAATCAAAACATGCGGTCTACGCAAGTAATGAAGTTGATTACGAACATGCGGTCCACGCAATCAAAACATGCGGTCTACGCAAGGGAACACATGCGGTCTACGCAAGGGAAACATGCGGTCTACGCAAGGAAAGCTTTGCGGTCTACGCAAGGAAAACATGCGGACTACGCAAGGAAAACATGCGGTCTACGCAAGTAATGAATTTGAACAAATATGCGGTCTACGCAAGCAAAACATGCGGTCTACGCAAGTAATGAATTTGAACAAATATGCGGTCTACGCAAGTAATGAATTTGAACAAATATGCGGTCTACGCAAGCAAAACATGCGGTCTACGCAAATAATGAATTTGAACAAACATGCGGTCTACGCAAGTAATGAATTGAATGCAAACATGCGAAATGCAATGAAATACACAAAATCGCGCGATGCGTTTTAGACAACGCGAGCGCACAAGACAGTGCGATTGATATGCGATACGCATGGGGCAACTTTTGAGTTTTGTAAAAGCCAAAAGGATACGAAAAGGATACACCTTACACGAATTCAAGTGCCACGCATAGAAGGCACGATCCGAGGTCACAACGGAGGCCGGTTGAGTGTCGGAGATGCACTTTCTCGTACTTCTTTGAGCTATGATGATCCAAAACTACAGACCTGGCCCAAACAAGGATGCAGGAGGCTCACCGGCTGGAAGAGGAGGCCACCGGCTGTCCATCGGCCATCAATACATTCCACCGGCCAAATATTTGCCCGACCGGCCAAAAATGTAGCCGACCGGCCAAAAATGCCTGAATCGGGGCAGATTCGACTTTTCACCTCGGGTCTTTTAAAATAGGGTTCCAAACCCTATTTTACACATCCTCCTTAGCCAAAAATCCATTCCCTCTCTCTCTAGAGCATTTTCCTCTCTTCTTTTCTCCGTTTCTTTGCGTTTCATGCCCGTTTCGTCGTTCGATTCGCGCATATCTTCGCGTTTCGAACATTTTCATCATAATATTTCTTCATTTCGGTGCTTCCTTTGCCATTTCCACCTTTTGGGGTTTATTCCCCTCGAGTTTTTCTCGTCTTGCATGCCTTTTTCACTTCTCGGCTTCTCGGGCCACTTTTCACCCTCTCGGGTGGACTTTCCGGTTGACTTTCCACATTTTCCCCCGATTTTCCCTTCTCCGGCTATTTTCTCACCATTTTTGACATAGCCGACGATATTCCACAGGGCGGGACTCCCCCAGATCACTAGATGGATCCCGGGGTTGAGCTCCTCCCATTGAGCGCCCGCCCGTTCGACCCGGCGACCTACCGGCCGGCGATTCATGTGCAACCTCCTGACGGACTTCGCCAGTTTCGGAGTTTCGACAGAACGATGCCACCAGAGCTCCTTCTGCGTGAGCCTACATCTCACTTATCCTTCGGCGCTTTCGAGGTAACATTCCTCTCTCTGTCTTATTTTCTGCAATGTAGAATATAAAAACTGCCATAGCTGATTACATTCTTTAACTGCTTGACTCAGATACACCGACACACTGTGCACTGTAGTTGATCGCAACCATAATGGCAACTGATATCTGTTTGAGGCTGACATGTGCACACACTGTAGTTTATTGCAATCACACCGATACCCGATATCTGTTTGAATCTGAAAAACTTGCACGCATGCTATATTTGTACTGAACCACGCCAACACGCTGACACATCACACGTTGTAGTTCACTATAAGCACACCAGCACCCGGGATCTGTTTGAATCTGAAAAACTTGCACGCATGCTATATTTGTACTGAATTTTAAATTCCCTTCAAAACTAGTATATTCAGTATTACCTTGCAATTATTTGTTTGAAAACAGGGAGATTCCCATACCGTCCGCGGGTATGGGAACATTGCCGCTCGGGACTAGTATGCTGAGCTTCCCGGCGCAGTTCGCCATATTGTGGACCAGGCAGGCTTCGACGCTTTCTACAGGGGATTATCCAGACTCACCGCGAGCAGGCCTCTCCTTGCTGTTCTAGCGGAGAGGTGGTGGGACACCACCGACTCGTTCCATCTATCTGCGACGGGAGACATGACGACGACTCCCTATGATTTCTCGATGCTCACAGGCATCGGGGTAGGGGGTGATCCGATCCCCTTCGACACTGATATGGACGAGTGGACTGCCGCTCAGATCCATCTGCTTGGCGAGGTGCCACCTCTCGCCCGTCCAGGCTTTGTTCGTTACTCCTGGTTCGAGGTGTAGTTCAGGGTCCAGCCCGCATTGGTGGAGGAGGCTCTGATGACTCCGGAGGCCGTGGAGAGATATGCGCACGGCTTTCTCATGTTCCTGCTGGGGACGACCATTTTCGCCACCGGGCGAACACCGTGCCCCTCTGCCTGCTTAGTGCACTGGTGGATGTTAGGCAGATCTTGCACTATGATTGGGGTGGCGCCGCTCTAGCCACACTCTACGGGTATATGAGCTTGGCTTCCCGTGGCAGCGGACAGTTGCTCAGGGGCTACTGGTGTTCTTGGGAGGTACGTTTCTTTTTCGCTTTTCATTTCTGCTTTTCTATCTTCTGTACTCTGTACTGCATTCTGTATTGTACACACTGTAGTCTGCTTTTCATTAACTCTATACTGCACACACGGCACACACATACACTCTGCTTTACACTGACTGTACACTGCTCACACTGTACACTGTACACAATATACTGTCTGCGCAACACACTGCACAACATGTGGCCCTGTTATTCCTGTTTTATCTTGCATTCCGCTCTTATCTGATAATCATATTGATGTTTTCTCTGTAGTTGTGGGTCTATGCCTACTTTCCCAGGCTTGTACCTGTGCCAGACACGGAGACCCCCCTCGTCGTCCCATTCTCGCGACGCTTCGACGTGAGATGCGTGCAGAGGCCACGAGAGACATTTAGTTTCTTTCGCCGCTACTTCGACACTATCACCCCTGCCGAGGTATGTTTTCTTTCAGAATTTATCTAAGCTTTGCTTTTCACTGCATATTTCAATAACGATAGATAACAAACTGTATGTCACTTTCAGATCACTTGGTAGCCTTGGGCTTCGTTGCTGGCGACGATTCGGGACCGATTTGCCAGTGCTGAGGAAACCTCGCGTTTCCGAATCTTATTGGAGGGCCCGGTCTGTCGGGCTTGGTACCTGGGTGAGCGTTTCCTACGCCAGACCCTAGGGTTACCGGAGCAGATAGTCCCGGTTCACCCTCCTGAGGACATGAGGGAGACTGAGAGACTCACTACCGAGCAGATGGCCGATTATACTATCGGCTGGGAGGTGACCCGCTTCAGAGGCATCGACGACTACAGAGAGTACGTGCAGACGTACATTATGCGGTCTCTGAGCGGTGGCCGTCGAGCTGAGGGAGCCAGGTCCGTGGCGCTAGCAACTAGGGCAGGAGCGGGAGCTGGAGTAGGAGCTTCGAGGAGGGCTCGAGTTCGTGGTAGGGGCGGAGTTCAGGGAGGACGGGGGACCGGTTGGCCTGCTCTGCCCACTTTACTGACATATAGAGGGCAGGATGTGGCGACCTACCAGATCCCCTTTGCTCTTCCCCCGGCTGGTCATGAGTTAGCCAGCATCCCTGACTTGCCTCCGGTATGTATTACTTCATTTTGCATCTTACATTAGCATTTCATTTCAGTTTATTTGATATTCTGCGGAATACTGATATATCTTGTACTTTTGCAGGCGTCCTTCGAGTACACCCGACAGTCCGTGGAGTTGAATGCCTCCATGATGGGGATGCTACAGCGGACCTTCGACCTCCTGGCCCTCTATAGTATTCTGGTATGTTCTTCTTATCACGGCCTCAAATCACTCACAAGCTGATTCACGTAATCTGATGCACGACACAACACCTGACACATTGATCTCACAGCGTCTGATACACTGCATACACTGTATTCTGCACTGTACTCTGTACTGATAAACTGCTCACGGCATTCACACACTGTACTCATACACCGCATTCTGTACTGGTAAACTGTCTACAGTATTCACACACTGTACTCATACACTGCATTCTGCACTGATAAACTGTCCACAGTATACTGATGCATTTGCCTTTTATGTACTTTTTCAGCCTCCCTTCCATATTCCCGTTGTAGGAGGTGCTCCAGCTGGACCTTCCGTCCTCGCCCGAGGGAGAGATGAGGAGGGCAGAGTATTCCCCCGCACCAAGGCGGGGCGCACTCATGTCAGGAGTAGTTCGCGGGCTCCAGTCCCTGATGATGATGACGAGGAGTCGGAGGCGGAGGCAGAGTCGGAGGCGGAGTCATCGGAGGAGGAGACCGGAGGCGGCTCTGGCTCGAGCTCTGATGACGATGCTGATGATGCTCCTGGACCTTCGTCCAGGAAGAGGACTAGGACAGACCGATAGCCCTCGGAGCCGCTTGACATGGATACAGATTTTTGTTGTTTTTTCTTATTTCTTGTACTTTTCCCTTTTGTTGGTAGTTAGGATACTTTGTACTGCCTCAGGCAGATTTTTGTTTCCAAAACTTGTGTACTCGAAAAGATGATGAAATGAAACAGGCTTTTTATCTGAAAAAGTATTTACATCCGTATATCTATACATTTCATACTTTGCATTGCATCACCCCATATTACACCTCAATGTAAATGAAATTGATTGGTTGTCTGAAAATTGAACACTTGCACTGTAATAATCAGATAACTAAACAGCCAACAGCAAGATAACCCAAGCAACCCACTGCTTGATTTTGGACACACAACCCTTACTCTACTGGGGATTAATCTGCACACAGCCCCTAGCACCACACTCGGTTCATTCTGCACACAGCAAATCCTAAACAAACGGCCCAATCTGACAAGGCGGACTACGGAGGTGAAACCAGCTAGAGTTGAAACACAATCAAATATAGAGAATGGCACAGCATTCTGAGTATAAACGATTTTTGAAATTAAATAAGGGTTTTTCAAGCTGGGGTATCGAGCCTACAACTGAACACAGCGGGGAGGACTCAAACAAAAGGGTACACGACCTAAACACAACGAGACATGCTCGGAAGAGACCTAAAACAAAGGTTGAGGAAAACAAGGCGGAGGACACGACACACAGACGTGTTTACAAACAAAAGACCTCAGATCTCGAGGAGCCAGTTCCTCTGGGTGTTATTTCCCCACCCTTTTCTCATTTGTGATTCTCACATCACTCTGGCACTCAAGCTCGGTTTTTCTCTCAAAACCCTTTGGCTTGCTTTTTCTCTCAACTTACACCTCTCTATTCTTTATTCTCTCATTTTTCATCCCTCTCCAAGGTGATTAATGAATGAATAGGAAGTTGCGGGTTCATGCCCGATGCTGTTAGCTCACAGCTATTTCTTCTGGTGGGTAGAGTGCCCTCCTGGCAAGTATGTTGATAACGGGGGAAAGAAAGAACGCCTAACTCAACTGTGCCCCTAGTTCATCATTTTGACCATTTTTTGTTTTGGTTTTCTACTAAAATAGTTTTGATCAAGATGAGAGTCAGATTAACGTACTTGTTCGATTTTTTATTTGAAAACCATGCAAGTCAGGCTGTAAGCACTGAAAATTTTCCTTTTTGGGTCCAAGAAAATGGTCCAGTTTTGGGAAATTGAAATAATTTTCGAGAAAATAGTCAACCTCAGTAAAAATTCTCAAAAACTATATTACAGACAGTCAATGCTCAACGAGCATGGAACTTACTCTTTGAGATGCGCAACCTCGAATTGGAGGCAATGGAAAATTGCCCCTGGCTTGAAGGACGCTGCACGGCAACGGAAAGTTGCCCCTTGTTTGGATGATGCCGCAGCATATTGTAAACAATCCCTACCAGTGATGATCATGACCGAACTTTTCGGATACAGAGAAGACGAAGATGGTCAAAACCAATATATGGACACAGTCACTTTGAAGGTGTTGGCGACTGGACTTTGGGATGAAATCGGAACCATTGTATGGACTGAGACGCTATGAAAGCGTTGGGGGCTGGACTTCAGAATGAAGTTGCCTACGTATCCCAGACATGGGAATCAAGCCTTACGTAGTTCCGGTTAAGGTACACTCGGGTATTTTAACCTTCACTTTTTAGGCTCTAATTTTTGCCAAGGCGCCCGATGCGGGTTTTTGACCTTGCGAGCTTCTTTTTTTTCATTTTCTTTTTTTTTATTTATTTCTTTTTCTCTTCTTTTTTTTTTTTTTGCATATTTTTTTCTTTTTTCTTTTCTTTTGTATTTTTTGCTTTTTTGTATTTTTCTCTTGCTCTAACTTTTTCCTGGGTCGCCCTTCAGGGTTTTCGGTCGAGCGAGCCTCTCAAAGGATAAAAGTATAATAAGTCCATGCCAAATGGTTTTTGAAGTTGAAGCCTCCTGTATCTAGGAGAACTGCTGTTGCAATGATTTGTAGGAGAATCCATCGTGGCTGCTCCACGAGCTTCTTCTGGTGAGATCTAATCTTTTTTATTCGACTTTGGTGCCTCTTGTTCGAGGGCTGCTTCTAATCTAGCCATACAGACCTTACATGGCGTTTGACCGTTGAACTTTCTGAAAGGGTCCAAGGTTCGAAAGGGACGGGTTGAATCTTGAGGCTGAGAGCGATCCTAGGCTGCACAATCTCAAGAGCGATTCCACACAAGTCTTCACAGGGCCGCGCAAAACATTCATTTTTGAAAGTTTTTAAGAAAGCGACAAATCGCTCGCGCCGAAGATAGTGTGGAACCAATCTGGATCAAGCCAGGGTCCTTCCCAGTACTCACGCTGACAAGCATGATCTCATTCATTAAGGGCTTAGTGTGCCTCTCTTTCTCTCAATTGATCAAATTTTTGCAAAACTCGAGGAATTCCTTCCTCTTCGTTTTTATCACCGCAGTGTTCAAAAAGGGTTTTTGAGAAACTTAGGCTAATGAAACGAGTTTGGCGCGTAGGAGAGCAGGCAAGATGTGCTGTCAGTCCATTCAAATCCTCTGGCACAACTAACTTACACTGAAAGCAAGCATGAAAATGAGATAGCTACCGCTGTTTCATTCAGATTTGTTAGTATAACTGGCCCCTCGGCAGAAACAGACTCAAAAACAAAAACGGGTAATTACAAGACAAAACGGTGTTCGAGGCAACAACCCCAGAATCACCTGGCATTCTATGCAAAGGGGACTGACTCGTTACAACAAGACAGACCCTTAAGCAAAAAGACTGACTTAAGACAAAGAGACAGACTCAAAACAAAAGACTGACTCGATACCCCAGCCAGAATTTACAAAGCTAGTGTTCACAGATGCTCAAAAATGCGTGCCAGACGCCACATCCAAAATATACCAAATGCCACCCGCAGGTGGTTCACTCTTTGATTACATACTTGCAGTATCTGTGTCCTCAAAATCCAATAATTGGGTGGTAACGGACTTGGCTGAGGTGGGCGGGAGGATAACCTCGTTGTCAATCAAATCTTACACCTCATGACGGAGACGGAAATAATTGTCGGTAGCATGGCCTGTCTGCTGGTGGTACGCGTAGTACTAAGCAGCATCATGCGTAGCAGGGAGATTCTTCGGGAGAGGCCGAGGTTCCAAGGGTTTAAGGTGTCCCCTCTCGGCAAGGATCTGAAGTGCCTTAGACAGAGGCATGTAGAGAGCATGAAAGATCCTGCGCCCTTGGGGCAGGTACTTTGAAGTCTGAATATTCTTACTAGATGCACTAGCAAAAGGGTCGGCGGGCACTGCCTTGGCTTTCTGATCTTTCCCAGGTGCATGGTTGGGAATAGGAGGAACTATTCTGGCATGATGGGGCCTATCCCGATTTTCTGACTGGCTTGAACTACCCTCAGGTGGAGTGGGGAAAGCATCCTCCACAGTTTTTGCCACAACTACGGATATCTGTTGCTTGTTTATCCCCTCGGCTTTCAAAGCCTCGACTGCCCGCAGCAGTTGTTCAATGGGATCAGCATCTGCCTTCATTTTGTTCTTTCCTCTGGCCTCAGCCTGGTCAAGGGTTTGGGTTGTTACTTCAGAGCGAAGCCTGGTTGTTGCTGACACGTCGTGGCTGTAGCAGGAAGCCACCTCTGGCTGGCTGAGCTCTATCACAATCCGCCCCAGTAGCGAGGGACTCCTGTGGTATGAAATTCCCGGCATATGGTGCCGCTGGCAGTGAAGCCGACATTCCATAGGCCAGATCGGCCACGGATCTCTGGAGGTCACCAATCATTCCCATTAATTCAAACATGGTGGGCTTGCGAGCCTGATACAACTGGGGGGTCCAGACCGGGTGCGCGACAGGCGACCTGGGCGGATGTGATACATCAACATTGGTTTCATCCTGTAGGGTGATCCCTTGATTCAGCGTAGCTGTCATAACCACAATCTCTTCTGAATTCTGCATCATCATAAGTCCTGCCTCAGCAAGGGGGAACACTAGCTATTCTGTATCAATTCTCCGAACACTCTGAACTGAAAGAAAAAACAAACAGCATTTCAGCCCAAACAGATCAATCACAGGTGTAGCCGAACAACTGCACTCTATTATTGATCACTGTTCCCCAGAATCACTGTTCCCAAAACTGAACTTGATACCCGCAGATAACTGATTTCTCAACAACACTGATACTGGCGCCCTTGGGCCTGATACTCAAACTTGCAAACTGATATGTACTTTCCCTGTAGAGATACACTCTAAAAGCACATAGCAAGTAAAGAGAGCCAAAACACCCCTATGTTGGGGTAGGGTTTCCCTGTCCTATTTTGTTAGGAGCTAGGGTTTCGCTATGTACGCAGCAGTTTTCAAACAACCTAACATCAGGTAAGCAACCTGTCCTAGCTTGGAATGGTCACTATGGATCCGAATATGTACTAGGTCGAATGGTCAAAAAGGGTGCCCCAGTAAAACTGGGGTTTGTGTTCCCACACTGTCAGATCCCATAACCGGTCAGCCTTATGGTCATGTCTTGACAAGACAAGCCTCCGGCAAACTGTTCAGGAATGGCAGATGGCAAACACGGTGTCCTAGGCGCACCAATGCACATGCAATGCAAAGAAACACATAAGTGTAATCAAAACAGGATATCACGAGTTCAAGTCAAGCTCTCTAATCTCCCTAGTAGAGTCGCCAGAAACTGTAGACGCGCCCGTGGGCCTCACTACAGTTCGGACTCGATTCGTGTCACGGTTCTTAATCTAAACCAAAGAGTCCAAATCCAGCAAATCGTTTTGAGAAGCAGATTTTTGAAAAGAAGTGCCAAACATGGACTGCTTTGCCAGATACAGAGTCGCCACCTAAATATTTTTTTTAAGGGGGAATTTAGGAAACCCTGACTCGGTGCCAAAGGCCACGTGTCCGTCATCACCAAAGTTGCCTCGGCTCGGCAACTTGGGTACGATTGGGGAAGGTCAGCTATGAGCACCCCCTCTCGCCCGATCCGAAGATCGGCCTCTACTAACCATGATATCCGATTTTGAAAACGTTATGTGTTCTTATTTCGGTTATTAGCCTAGAATTACTATGTTATGCGCACAGCAAACAAGTATAGACCAAATCACCTAAATTGGAACAAAACATAGCATGTTTGTTTTGAAAATGGTTTGCTACTCGCAAGTAGGCTAAAATGCAGGTTTTGCCACCCTCAAAGAGACTTTTAGGAAAATTGGTTTTGCCACTATCGAGTGGGCTTAAAACTCGCAGTTTTAATGAATTATCCCAATTTAAGCAATTCGACCTTCATCCACAGGCATTCAAGCAGTTATATCACATAAGCAGCTAGCCTCATGGTAATCATGCAATTATGGCAACACTCACACGCATGCGGTATGCTAAAGCACAAATGCTTACCGAGTACTCCGAGCCAAAACAAAAACTAGTTAAGCCAACATGCATGGTCCCTATTCATGTCAAATTGACTAATGCAACACATAACGGGAATTGCAATTAGAGTAGGCTAAGCTAACCTAAACATGGCAATGTGAAAGCAGTCAATTGATGCAATGTATTCAATTTGGAATTTGAAGTACAAATGCATTAGCATGGTGTACCGAGCCTGGTGCATGCAGACAAATATATAGATGCCACGCATGCATAGCATAAGGTATGCTAATTTAAACATGTTCCTATTACTAACCATCAAAGCGGTAGTAAAAGGGAAAAGAAGTGGGGGTTGGAAGACATGCACACACTCACCCACACTTATTACAAATTCGCCTCGCTCGGAGGGACAAAAGAATAATACATTCGGAATATGAATTAACTAATCCTAGCTAATTAAATTTTAACAAATACCTAATTAATTAACAAATTAACTAAGCATAAGGAAAGCAATAAAAAGGGGCTCGGGAAGAGGGTCCGATGCGCGCGTGCTCGGGTCTTGCTCGGAAGTGCACTGCCATGCATAGGCTGCCTCTGTTAATGCTGCTCTGCCTCTTTGAAGACTTCCAAAGTCTCAGAATTGCTTCCCTGGACATCGAGAGACACCACCGGCTGAGTAGAATAGCCACCGGCAGTGGTATGTGATCATCGGCTGTTGGTGAAGATATCGGCCCAGTAAGGATTGCCGGTCAGCACTAAACACTGCTGGTCGGCAGAAAGTTCCTGCAGAATCTGTAATTGACAGCAACAGAGGGCAAGGCAGAACATGGCAATGCAATTCAAGCAATGTATGCACCAATCACACCAATTATCATGTTTATGACTCAAAGGGCCATGATCCTTGGTTCTCGGACCATCAATCGTGCATTTCAATGCGTGATGGCCCAAAGAATCAAGTGTGCACTTTGATTTGAAATGTAATGCATGCAAACACATAAGGACCCAATCCCTATCACTAAATCAAGGGATAAGGCATGCATGTTCAATGCAACCTAAGCATGTTAACTAACATGCAACATGGTATGAAAGGGAGCATGCAAACATGAGATGCACATTAGGTACACAACCTAAGCAACAAGGCAAACAAGCATGCCACAACTATGCAAACTACTTAGAGCATGCAAGATGTAATCTAATCATGTAACATGCTAGTAATTCGACCAAGGAAATGCATGCCAAATGCAAATGATTTCAAGCATGCAACACATGCAACCAAAGCATGCAAACATGAGATAATGTAATAGCACTTGAATGGCATGCAAGGGATGGACTTACACTAATTGGACAGCTCTAAGTTAGGTCCAAAACAGTGGCCAAAGCTTAAGAAGATGGGACCAAACACACATACACACATGCACACATTAAGGCCTAAACACTTAAGCATCAAAGGGCATCTTTTAAGCACACTTAAAAGGGAATAATCACGGACATGGGGCATGCATTAAGCTCTAAAAATCATGCAAGAACATGGTGCCAAACCAAGCAAACAAGATAGGCTAAACATGCAACAAATGGCCCAAGCATTCAAGGCAAGCTAATGGAGTATTGAACTACACTTGATATGACCACACATGGCAAGACTTAAATGGCCAAAAACAGAGTTTTAGCACATAAAAAAAAGCCCAAAAGACCACTTAGATGGCTTCTAAATGGCTTGAATTTAAAAGCATGCATAATGACCAAAACATGGAGCATACAACACAAGCTTTCAAAGCATTAAAGAGCTGTCCAAGGCAAGCATACAAGCATGTCAAAGGGACTGAAATGATGCTACAAATGGTGCCAAACCACTGAAATAAAGCAAGTAATGCATGCTACACACTCACACACTTAAGGCCAACAAGCCAAAATGCAAAGGGGCTATACTAAACATGTCATGGCCGACCAAAATGACTAAGGACAGACCTCAAACATGGCAAAATAAGCACAAAAGCTTCACAAAGCTAGGCCTAAAACATGCTTGAACAATGGTTTACAACCTAAGGCATGTTAAGGCCTAAACATTGGCATTAACAAGGTTAGGTCATGCTAAAGCATGCATGTGTACCAAAACCAACATACAACAATGCTATTTCATGCAAATAAGCATAATTAACAGCAAAGGATGGTCAACATGAGGCTTAGCTAGGTGCTCATTAGAGGCAAAATGGTCCTTTTCAAAGGCAACAAGGAGAGGGGGTGGCCCTCTCCTTCTTGGGACGCTCAAAAGGCACAAATCCTCACTCAGAAATCCCCTCAAGAGATTTTTCAGTGGTGAGGAGGCCCAAACACCAAGGTCTCGGAGCTCACTCAAAATGGCACAAAATGGAGCCTTACAAGGCTTAAGAGGGGTCAAACAACCTCAAACAACAAAACACTCTAAACAAACTGTTTAGAGGGCCCAAAAATAGAACTTTTTTATATTATACACTAAGTTCAAAAATAGTTCTAAGATAGGAAAAAATAGTATGCAAGAATGGGGTAAAAGGGGGTAAGATTGTTACCCTTGTTGACCTTCTTCACAAATGGTGGACCAGCCCCTTCCTTGAGTTCAAAATAGCTCCAAAGTTTCAAGAACAAACCTCTAGCCCTTCAAGAACCAAGAAAAGTTGTAATACTATGTGTTTGTGTGCAATAGTAAGACACAAACACACTTATACACACACAAGAGAGAGATATAGAGATAGGATATGTATGAAACCCTAAACCTAGAACTCAAACCCTAAAATGGCTGTCTAAAATGTCTAACCCTAAAGCCAAGAGAGGAGGGCTCCTCTTATAGAGCTTTTTTGTCTTGTAAAGCTTACAAGACAAGCTTCTAAAGAGAGGGATCCCTCCATACACACATGTATGGAGGGGAGCCAAATACAAGAGAACTATATTAAAATATCTGCAAAAGCAGATGAACAGTAGTCGGCTGCTCAAAATTGCCATTTTGACAAAATGGACTGCCGACCGGCAACAAAGAGTGCCGACCGGCAATATATATTACCGATGGCAACAAAACACCAGCTGGTGGCCTCTGGCCATGGCCGGTGATGTGTGGGGATGCCTCACAAGGCATTCCCTGCCCCTCCAAGGCAAAACACAAGTGTTTGGTGCAAAACCAGACACTAAACAGTCGAGTTTGGAGATCCTGAGGCAAGGCGCGTAGCCGAGACCTCCGGGAACTCCAAACGAACACAAACATGGATGATCACCGGGTGTTCAAACGGTGATGTCCAAGTCTTGAGGACGGTCAAAAATGGGGTGTCTACGGTATGTGCTATTATTCACTGAGTTTTACTCATTCTATATTTTGTCTGTTTCTGTAGGTAAACAATCAGGAAGCCAGTCCTAACCTTCAAGGCTTGTCTCCCTTTTGTCAACCTCAGTGTGCCCTGGCACTTAGGATGAAGCCCGTGCATTTTGTAAAGTTTGTTAAGTTTTCAGTTTATGCTTTAGTTGTCTATCTATGGTTGACTGTATATAAGCCCTTCTCATTCATGTTTTTGTTATGCGCCCGATTAGGGGGCTAGTTTTAACTGTGTGCATGTATGTGTATAACGCTTGGGTGTATGTTTTCTGTATATCATTTACCTAATATGGTGTTTGCGATCCTGGCATACCAGTGGTAGCTCAATGGAATAGAGTTTGTTTTGTTATCAGGTGCTTCTGTTCAGGCCCCATATGTTACTTATGTCGCTCTTGATGTCTGTGTCGGAGGTAGTCATGCCCAAACTTTTAGGGGCGGTTTCGGGTCATGACATGGGACCTGCTACGTAAAAGATAAAACAATAAGCATGACCCAAGAGGAGCTAAAATTGTTGCACTTTCTTGAGTAGAACTCAATCCTAAAAGCTAGCTTTTGAGGTGAGGGTGCCCTCACGATTATATACATAACATTACTTTAGTAATTAGGCGGTGTACCCTCACATTATTGATGTTGTTTATTTCTTTTACAGGTTGCTTTTTTAAATATGTTTACCCTAATTACTTTGTATTCACCAATTATCCCCATTTCTCTGTATGTTTCAATTGAGGTAGGGATCACACTATTACAGTATTTGACCTGCTCAAGGGTGGATCACAAATAGTTCCTTTAATATTAGGTGAGGGTGCCCTCAAGGGATTCACTTTTCCCACCAAACGGTTCACCCTATAAATTGTTTAAATTTTTAAGGTTTTGAGGATGAAAAGGAGATCTCAATACCTTGATCTAGGGTTTTAGGGTTTCAATCCCCAAACCCAAGTTGAGATCATCAGGGTTGTGAATTGAGCTAGGGTTTAGATTTTCATAACCAATATAGTTCACTCTATAAATAGTTGAATTTTGGGGGTTTTCAGGATGAGAGCAATGCCTGTGAAGACCTTGATCTAAGCTTGGAGTTTCCACTTCCAATCACAGTTTCCAGATCATCAACATTGTAAACCATACTGGGTTTATAGTAATTTCTCTTAATGACCAACTATTTGATATGTATATTTGATGTTTGGTAGGGTTTGGACTTTGGAGCTGGAAATTGGCTTACAAGTTTTGGATTAAAGTTTTTAATTTCTTTTTTTTTTTTTTTTTGG
>NW_021029909.1:0-11735 GCF_004153795.1 Camellia sinensis | reverse complement strand
TCAGAAGCACCCCTCGAACCAGGGGCAAAAGATGTCAGATTGTGCTTGAAGAGCCGAAGATGGATCATTCCACAAATCAATGAAGATCGGCAAGAATGCCAAATCCCAGAGGAAGGAAAGAAGAAAGTATTGCTAAAGAAAAAACTGAGTTCCGATCCACAACACTAGGGGCAAATTCAGCCTCCATTGGATGGACTCCTGCATCGTCAGCGAACAACAGCCATTCTCCTAGATTCAGATGACTTCAGGATCTCAAACCATTCAACATGGACAAAGCTACACTTTTACCTTTGAGAGGCTCGCTGGGCCGAAAACCCGGAAGAGCGACCCAGGCAAAAGTTAGAGCAAGAAAAAGAAAAAAAAGAAAAAAAAGAAAAATACAAAAAAGTGAAAATAAAGAAAATAAAAGAAAAGAAAAGAAAAAAAAGATGAAAAAGAAAAAAGAAGAAAAGAAATGAAAAGAATTGAAGAACATAGCTCGTAAGGTTGAAAACCCGCAAAGGGCGGCCTTGGCGAAAGTTAGAGCATAAAAAGGAGAGGTTAAATACCCGAGTGTACCTTAACCCTGAACTACGTAAGGGTTGATTCCCATGTTTGGGATACGTAGGCAACTTCATCCTGAAGTCCAGCTACCAACACTTTCAAAGTGACTGTGTCCATATATTGGTTTTGACCATCTTTATCTTCTCTGTATCTGAGAGTTCAGTTGCGATCATCACTAATGAGGACTGACTACAGTATGCTGCGGCGTTATCCAGACAAGGGGCAACTTTCCGTTGCCATGAGTCGCCATTCAAACCAGGGGCAACTTTCTGTTGCCATGCAGCATCCTTCGAACAAGGGGCAATTTTCCATTTTCCTTCGGATCCGAGGTTGTGCATCTCAAGCGTAGGTTCCGTGCTCATTGAGCATTGGCCATTTGCAAAAATAGTTTTTGAAAATTTTTACTGAGGTTGACCATTTTCTCAAAAATTATTTCATTTTCCAAAACTGGACCATTTTCTTGGACCCAAAAAGGAGAATTTTCAGTGCTCATAGCCTAACTTGCATGATTTTCAAATCAAAAACCGAACAAGTATGTTAACCTAACTCTCATCTGGTCAAAATTGTTTTAGTAGAAAACCAAAACAAAAAATGGTCAAAATGATGAACTAGGGGCACAGTTGAGTCAGGTGTTCTGTCTTTACCCCGTGGTTAACATTCCTTGCCATAAGGACACTCTACCCGCCAGAAAGGGCACAATTGGAGTTGTCATTAAAGGGCTGAAAGCTCTCTCAACCTCCGAGCAACGAGGTATCGAACCAAGTGCGAAGCACGAATTGGAATGGATCAAGATACTTCATTCCCCATCCGGGGCATCAACCAAGCGTCACCAGAAGGAATAGCCGCGAGCTGATACGGTTGAGCATGAACCCACAACTTCCTATTCATCCATTAAACACCCCGGGGAGGGATAAAAATGAGAGAATAAAGAATAAAGAGGTGCAAGTTGAGAGAAAAAGCGAGCCGAAGGGTTTTGAAAAAAAAAAAAAAAAAAGAGCTTGAGTGCCAAAGGGATGTGAGAATCACAAATAAGAAAGGGCGGGAAACACTACCCGGAGAAATTGGCTCCTCGCGAACTGAGAGGTCTCTTGTCTTTATAACACGTTTGTGTGTCGTGTCTTTTGTTTTGTTTACCTCAACTTTTGTTTTGAGTCTTTTTCAAGTGTTACTCGATGTGTTTAGGTTGTGTACCTTTTGTTGAGTCATAGTAAGCTGTGTTCAGTTGTAGGCTCAATACCTGGTTGAGAACCCTTTTCTCATTTTCAAAAAAAATAAAAAATAAAAAATCGTTTTGTGCTCAGAATGCTGTGCCATTCTGCACATTTGTGCAAAAACATGATTTGGTTCTTTCATACAACTGCAGGGTCCACCCCCGATAAGTGTGAACAGGAAAACACTGGGCCTCTTTGAAGCTTCTGGGTTTCAGATCGCATCTGAGTGTGCTTCAACTTCAGTAGATTCAACCTTCATGGTCCGTCTTGTCAGATTTGGGCTGTTTGTTCAGGATCCGCTGTGTGCAAAATAAACCAAGCACTGTGTTATGAGCTGTATGCAAATTAATCCCCAGTAGAGTATGAGCCGAGTGTTCAGAATGTGCAGTGGTTGGTATGGTTTGTTTTTGCTGTTGGCTGGTTCGTTATCTGATTATTACAATGAAAGTGTTCAATTTTCAGACAACAGATCAATTTCATTTCGTTTGAGATGTAACATGATGCAATATATGAAATGTACAAATGCAACACTTTTTCAGACAAAAAGTTTGTTTCATTTCATCATCTTTTTCAAGTACATGGTTTTGGAAATAAAAATCTGCCTGCGGCAGTACAAGGTACTCTAGCTACCAGCAAAAGGTACAAAAGAAAAAGAAAAGAAAAAGAAAAGAAAAAAAAAAACAGCAAAAGTCTGGATCAATGACAAAAGGCCGCGGGTCTAGGGGTCTGTCCTCGTCCTCTTCCTGGACGAAGGTCCAGGAGCATCATCAGCGTTGTCATCTGAGTACGAGTCCGAGCCGTCTCCGGTTTCCTTCTCCGACGACTCTACCTCCGCCTCTGTCTCCACCTCAGACTCGTCATCGCCTGGAACTGGCACCCGTGAGCTACTCCTGACATGGGTGCGTCCCACCTTGGTGCGGGGGTATACTCTCCCATCTCCTTCGGTAGGAACAGAAGGTCCAACTGGGGCACCTCCTACGGCAAGGATCTGGAAGGGATGCTAAAAAGTACAAAAAGCGAATGCATCAGTGTACTGTGAACAGAGTATCAGTGCAGAATGCAGTTTATGAGTACAATGTGTGAATACTGTGAACAGAGTATCAGTGCGGAATGCAGTGTATGAGTACAGTGTGTGAATGCCATGAGCAGTTTATCAGTACAGAATACAATGCATCAGATGCTGTGAGGGCAGTATGTTAGGTGTCATTTTGTGTGTCAGAGTATGCGAAACAGTTTATGTATGGCTTGAGACCGTGGTCAGAAGGACATACCGGAATGCTATAAATGGATAGAAGGTCGAGGCTCTGCTGGAGCATCCCCATCACTGAAGCGGTCAACTCCAAGGACTGGCGAGTGTACTCAGAAGAGGCCTGCAAAAGTATTAAGAAGCATCAATAACCTACGGAATATCAAATCAAATGAAATGAACTAACTATGCAGAATGCAATATGTAGTAGTACATACCGGAGGCAGGTCGTAGAAACCGACCAACTCGTGATCAGGCGGAGGGGGAGCAATAGGGATCTGGTAGGTCGCCCCGCCATGCCCTCTGCATGTCATCGCTGTAGGAAGAGCAAGCCAACCAGCCCCCCGCCCTCTCTGAACTCCACTCCTACTGCGGACCCGAGCTCTCCTCAATGCTCCTGCCCCAGCCCCCGCTCCTGCCCTAGCTACCAGCACCGTGGGTCTCTCTCTCTCAGCTCGACGGCCACTGCTCAGAGGCTGCATAATGTAGGTCTGGACGTACTCTCTGTAGTCGCCCTCGCCTCTAAAGCCCTCCGCGTCCCAGCCGATCGTGTAATCGGCCATCTCCTGGGCGGTGAACCTCTTGGTGTCCCTCATGTGGGTAGGAGGCGGACCCGGAACTATCTGCTCTGGCAAGCCCAGGGTCTGGCGTAGGAAACACTCACCCAAGTACCAAGCCCGACAGACCGGGCCCTCCAGCAGGATCTGGAAACATGCAGTCTCCTTTGCCCCGGCAAACCGATCTCGAATCGTCGCAGGCAATGGAGCCCAAGGCTGCCAAGTGATTTGTAAATGACATGCAATTTGTTATCTACTGCTATTGAAAATACAGTGTAAAGTAAAGCTTGAATAAAACTCTAAAATTTGAACATACCTCTGCCGGAGTAATAGTGTCGAAGTAGCGGCGGAAAAAGTTGAATGTCTCCCGGGGCCTCCGCACGTACCTCACGTCAAAACGACGCGAAAACAGGACGACAAGAGGGGTCTCTATGTCTGGCACTGGGGCGAGTCTCGGGAAGTAGGCGTAGACCCACAACTGCAGAGCAAATACCAGAAGGATTATTAGATAAAGCAGAACACAGAATAAAGTAAAAATTGCAGGACCGTGTACTGTGTAGTGTATTGAGCAGAGTGTACGGTGTATGCAGTGTACAGTTAGTGTAAAGCAGGGTATATGTGTGTGCCGTGTGTGCAGTATACGATCAGCATGAAACAGAAAGTACAGTGTGTGCAGTGTACAGAGTACAGAAAATGTAAAGCAGAAAAAGGAAAATGTACCTCCCAAGCGCGCCAATAGCCTCCGAGCAACTGCCCACTGCCACGGGAAGCTGAGCTCATGTACCCATAGAGAGTGGCCAGAGCGGCACCGCCCCAGTTGTAGTGCAGGATCTGCCTGACATCCACCAGTGCACTAAGCAGGCAGAGAGGCACAGTGTTCGCTTGGTCGGCAAAAATGGCAGTCCTAAATAGAAACATGAGAAAGCCGCGTGCGTATCTCTCCACAGCCTCCTGAGTCATCGAAGCCTCCTCGGTCAAAGCTAGCTGGACCCTAAACTGGACCTCGAACCAGGAATATCGAACGAAGTCGAGACGCGCAAGAGGCGGCACCTCGCCGAGCAGATGGATCTGAGCAGCTGTCCACACATCCATATCAGTATCAAAGCGGATCAGATCACCCCTTATCCCAAAGCCTGTGAGCATCGAGAAATCGTAGGGAGTCATCGTCATGTCTTCCATGGAAGAAAGGTGGAATGAGTCGGTGGTGTCCCACCATCTCTCTGCTAGAGCGGTAATGAGACGCCTGCTCGTCGTCAGTCTGGAAAGCCCTCTGCAAAATGCGCCGAAGCTGGCCTGGTCCATGATGTGGCGAACTGCGTCGGGTAACTCTGCATACCAATCCCGAGCGCCAATATACCCATACCCTCGGACGGTATGGGAATCTCCCTGTTTTCAAGCAGACAATGGCGAAGAAACGCTAAAGTACAGTTTTGAAAAGCATTCAGATTTGGTAGTGAACTACAACATGTGATGTGTCAGTGTGTTTGCATGGTTTGTTGTAGATATAGCATGTGTGCACATTTTCCAGATTCAAACAGATATCGGGTGCCAGTGTGCTCGTAGTGAACTACAGTGACTGATGTGTCAGTGTATTTGAGTGGTTCAGGGTGAGTGTAGTGTGTGTGCACGCGTTCAGATTCAAATAGATAACAATTTCAAGTGTGTTCACGGTCGATTACAGTGTACAGTGCCTCAGTGCATTTGGGCTAAGCAGTTAAAGAGCATAATCAGTTATGCCAGCTAAGTGTTCTACATTGCGGAAAGTAAAGTAGAGGGAAGAATGTTACATCGGAAGCGCCGAAGGACAAATGAGATGTAGGCTCGCGCAAGAGAAGCTCTGGAGGCACGCCCCTCTCGAAGCTCCTGAACTGGCGCAGTCCTTCAGGAGGCAGGATGTGAATCGCTGGCCGGTAGGTCGCTGGGTCGAACGAGCGGACGCTCAAGGGGAAGAGCTCGGCCTCTGGATCCATCTCATGCTTTGGGGGAGTCCCGCCCCATGGAATATCACCCGCCATGTCAAAGTGGTGCGAAACTGGACGAAAGAGTGAAAATCGAGCAAGAATATGAAAAGTCAACCAAAAAGTCAACCCTAAGAGGGTGAAAAATGGCCGGAAAGGTCGGGGTGCAGAAAAAGCACGAAAATCAAGAAAAACTTGGGGGAAACAAACCCCGCTGATGAAATGTTTGCCTAAGTGTATAATAAGGCTCAAATATAGTTCATGAAGTGGCCCCCTCACAATGGCAAAGTTGTAAATAAGCCTAACTCTTTAATTAGCTTTACTTAATCTAGTTTGATCATACTAAATCAAATTTCAGATAAATATGCCATAAAATCACATAAATTATGATGATCATAAAACACTAATCGATCTCCGGTTCGGCCGTCGATAAGGCCTTCAATTCGCAATTTAAACATAAAACATGAACAAATAATCAAACAGTCAAACATATAGATAATGCATTTAAACAGATACAGTCAATCAATCAGTTTCAGATTTCAGTCAGTCAGTTCAGTATTTCAATCAGTTCAATTACTTTTCATAATCAGTCTCAGTTTAGCAATAATCGGTAGTTTATCGGTAAACAATGGTGAGGGTTGTTACAACTGTTGTCAAGTTTTGATCATGGTATTGAGATTTTGATATATGTGTGTATGTATATAAATGTTTTTGTACAAGATGCGATATATGTAATACAGGGTGGGTAAATTAATGTTATGTGCATGTGTTATTTCATATAACAACTCATTGGACTACTTGTTATATATATTTTTATATTAAGCTTCCGCTAGTCCCGATTATTTTGATTTGTATAGGAAAGACTTTGGTAATCTCAGATTACTGGACGGTTACGACGCTAAACTTATAGGGCTGGGTTTAAGTCGTGACAAAGTGATATCAGCACGAGTTCTATTGCACACAAACGTCCAAATGAGCTATAAGGATGTCCTAAAAAAGAAATTTCGACATTGCATAACATGTGTGAGTGTGTGTGGTGGTATGTGCATCTTTAGTGTAAATGTAATGGGAAGAACTGCAATTCCTATGTTTATTATTACTCTGTTTACATATAGACCAATGGAGAATAAAAGATACACAGATGAATCTGAATCTTCAGATGCAAGAATCAACCGGTTAGAGAGACTGGTGGAAGTTTTAACTGAACTTGTGAGGCAACAACAAAAGCAAAGGCAACAACCCTTACCTGTTCCGCCACCTCCGGTTTATATTGAGCCGAATAATGATGACACCATAACTCTTACACAGAAATACAACAAAATGAAGCCACCAGAATTTTTAGGGGGTATTGAACCGCTAAAAGCTGAGGCTTGGATACCGGAAACTGAAAAGATATTTTAAGTATTTCCGTGTACCGAAGCACATAAAGTGTTGTTAGCAACATTTACCCTGAAATAAGAAACAATGAGATGGTGGATGCTCATTCGGGATAAGAATGGAGACTTGACATGGGATCAACTCAAAGAGATTTTCTATGAAAAGTATTTTCCCCAATGCATCTGAGACAGGAAGATAACTAAATTTGAACAACTTAAGCAGGGCGAAATAACTGTGACTGAATATGAAGCAAAATTCACTGAATTAGCCCGTTACGCACCTCATATGGTTAAAATCGATTACAAGAAGGCAAAAAAATTTGAGAGTGGATTCAATGTCAAAGTGCTTGATCCGGTGAATGTGTTGAAATTGACAAAGTATGTGGACGTTCTTGATAGAGCCTTGATGTTCGAAGCAAATATCACTGCATTGAAAAAGTTAACATTATCAACCGAAGGGGAAAGTAAGAAACAAAAGAAGCAGAAAGTTGAAATGACCGGTGATTCAATGACCTTCGTGAATAAAAAATCAAATACAAGAACTTTTGGTAATACAAGTCAGGGAAACAATGGAAACAATAAGATATGTACGTGTAGAGAGTATGGGAAACAACATTGGGACATTTGTCACTGCCTATCCAAAGCTTGCTTTAGATGTGAAAAGAAATGACACTTAGCTAAATCTTGTCCACAAGCTCACCCAAGCAATGAGAGACCTGTTACCAGTAGGATTAGATCAATAATGACTCCAAGAACAACTGCAACATTTACTCCTGAGAAGAGTAGTTTAAGGCAAGAGATGGTTTACACCCTAGTGTTAGAGAACACCTAGAATATTGAGACCGCAGACACAGGTATTGTCCTACTTATGTGCAAAATGTTTATGTAACAAATAGTATGAGAATTGTACACCCCTTGATTTGATATGACTTGTGAACATGCTGCCTAAATTTGTCGAGTTATTGGAATTATGAACCTATGCCTTATATTTTGATTTCTAATGGGTTATATTTGACTTGATTATTTTGAACATTAATCCTTGAATGGGTACGAGTACGCAACGAAACATGACATGGTTTAACTGTAGTTAATGAATGCTCTTAAGACTTACAAACTGGTGTATAGTATATGAGATGTTGAATGCCATGACAAATCACCCGTGCTATGGAAATTGTTTGGACTTATGAATTTTGAGAATTTTCTGGGTTGGTCTTTTATACTGTACTTAGACAATTTAACATGAACTATTAAATGGATAAGGAACCTACTGTAATTGACTGTGATATGGAGTTATTGGGCACATTTGGGACCACGACTTTTTGGAATCTTGTGATTGGGTTATGCTACTACAGAAATTGGTAGACCGAGAACTTAATTGTGATTTGAATATTTACCTTGCTTTGAGAATCTTATGTGAACTACCGTCAACAGATTGAGAACACATGTATTATGTTAAAGAATGATTACTTGCATACTATGTTGACGACCATGGGATTGATTACTTAGAAAACGATTGCTTCCGTGTGTAGACACCCCATTTTTGACCGTCCTCAAGACTTGGACGTCACCGCTTGAACAGTCGGTGATCATCCATGTTTGTGTTTGTCTTGAGTTCCCGGAGGCCTCGGCTACGCGCCTTGCCTCAGAATCTCTCGACTCGACTGTTTTGTGTCTGGTTTTGCACCAAACAATTGTGTTTTTGCTTTGGAGGGCAGGGAATGGCTTTTGGGACATCCCTACACTCCACCGGCCGTGGCTTGAGGCCACCGGCTGTGTCTTGTTTCCATCGGCCAAATGTGATGGCCGGCCGGCCAATTTGACTGCCGGTCGACCACTTTGATGGCCGGCCGGCCAAATGTGATTTTCAACAAATATTTCTGTAGACAGCTGGCAGCTGTCATTCCAGGCCATACCCCAGCCCATGCCTGGACGTGGGACTTCTGAGGGGGCTGCAGATTGATATATCTATATCAATCAAGCTCTCTCAAGAGAGGAGAGATACAAGAGGAAGAGGAAGGGGATATACAACTTAAGGAGCAAAAAATCTCCATCTCTCTCTAAGGTTTAGGGCTTGTTTGTGCTCAAAAGTGCATTTTCTTTGCACCGTTGCATATAAACACCTAGTTCTCTACTTCCTTTATTGAGCTGAGGTCCTTGAAGGTGATTTTTGGGGTGATTTGAAGCCTTTTCTTGGTCCAAAAGTTGCTGATTTGCTGTTGTGCTACAAGGGTAAGACTTTTGTCCCTTTTTACCCATTTTTTGTAGCTTTTTAGCCTATCTTGCATCTATTTTTGAGCTTAGCATATAACATAGAAAAGTCTTGTTTTTGAGTGCTCTAAATAGTTTGTTAAGGGTGTTTTAAGCTTTGGGGTTGTTTGACCCTTCTTAAGGCTTGTTTGGCCTTTGTTTTGTGCCATTTCGGTTGAGCTCCGGGACCATTGTGTTTGGGCCTCCTCACCACTGAAATCTTGAGGGATTTTAGAGGTGAGGATGGTGCCTTGAGGTCCTAGGAAGGAGAGGGCCACCCCCTCTCCTTGTTGTCCTTGAAAAGGGCCATTTTTGCCTCTTTAGTGAGCAGCATGTTTAGGTTCATGTTGGCCATGCCTTGACTAATATTTTTGTTTATTATGTCATGGTATAGCTCTGTTTTTAGTTGGTTTTGGTACACCATGCTTGCTTAGCATACATGCCTTGTAATGCTGTGTTTAGGTCTTAACATGCTTTAGGTTTTGGTCCTTATTCTAGCATGATTTTGGCCAAGCTTTGTGAAGCTTTCGTGTTTGTTTTAGCATGCTTAAGCTTTGTTTTTAATTGTTTTGGTCGATCATCACATGCTTAGTATAGCCACCTTGCATTTTGGCTTGTTAGCCTTGGTTGCGTGAGTGTGTAGCATGCATTACTTGCAGCGTTTCAGTGGTTTGGAACCACCTTCCATGTTATTTCAGTCCTTATAACATGCTCGTATGCTTGCCTTTGATGCCTCTTTGATGCCTCTAAGAGGTGGTGTTGTATGCTCCATGTTTAAGCATTTGTGCACACCTCCATGTGTAGATCATTTAGATGCCATCTAGGTAGTTTTTAGGACTTGAATTAATATGATTTGGGACTATTTTGGTCCACTTTGGTCATTTGCTTCATGTGTCATTTAACCATAGTTTAAGTTCTTGGGCTTGGTTGCATGCCTTGCTTGCATTGATAGTTGGATTTGGTATCATCTTAACATGATTTTCAGAGTTTGATGTGCATGCCATTTGTCCATGATTATCCTCTTTTAAGTGTGCTTAAAAGATGTTCTTTAATGCTTAAGCGTTGGGCCATTTTTGTATGCATTGTTTGTGTGTGTATTTGCCTCCATTCCATAGCATTTTGGCTTCCTATTTAGACATGGCCGAGGCTTGTCCATATTGGTCTAAGTCCACCTTTCGCATGTTGTTCAAATGTGATCACATTACTACATGCTTGCATGCTTTGGTTGCATAATGTTTGCATGTTCATTACTTGCATTATTGACACATGCTTAGCTCTATTGCATTTTGTTGCATGCTTCCCCCATGTTCATATAGCATACTAGTTTGCATGCCTGGGTTGCATGCCATCTAGTATGCATGCCTTGTCTCTTGATCTAGTGATAGGGATTGGGCCTTGGTTTGTGTGTGTGCATTGCATTTGAAATCAAAATGCATACTTGGTCCCTTGGGCCATCATGCATGGAAATACGTGATTGGTGGCCCGAGAATCGAGGCCCATCCTCCTTTGAGTCATAAATATGATAAGGAGTGTGGTTGGTGCATACATTATACATTTGCTTGAAATACATTGTCATGCCTTGTCTGCCCTTTGTTGCTGTCAAACAGATTTCAACAGGAAGAATTGGCCGGCCGGCAGTGTTGGGTGCCGACCGGCAAAATAGGTCTAGCCGAGAGCATAATTTTGTGGCCGGTGACCATTCTCCATAGCCGGTGGAGTTCTCATTTAGCCGGTTGTGTCCCACAACAGTCATAGAAGCAACCTCGGGAGTCATTCAATTTCCAGAGAAGCAGAACAGTCAAAGCAGAGGCAACTTGTGCATGGCAGTGACTTTCTGAGCGGAGCCGAGCGCGTATTGCATCGGGCCCTCTTCCCAAGGCCGTTTACTGCTTTCATTAGATTAGTTAATTTGTTAATTAATTAATTGGTCTGTAATATTTAATTAGCTTGTAGGTTAATTAACTTGTATTATTCTTTCGGTCCCTCCGAGCGAGGGCGAATCTGTAATAAGCGTGGGTGCGTGTGTGTATGTCTTCCAACCCCCACTTATTTCTTCCTTTTACTTACCTACTTTTGATGGTTAGTATTAGGACATGTTTACTTTAGCATACCTCATGCTATGCATGCGTGCATCATTCATCAAGTATTGTATGCACCAGGCTCGGCGCATCATACTAACTGCATAAGTATTTCAAATCTAACTTGAATACATGCTACTTGTGCATTTTCACATGTCATTTATGGACTAGCCGAGCCTACTCTAGTGACATTCCGTATGCGCTGCATTAGGCATTTAAACATGGACTTGGATCATGCATGATTGCTAACATGTTCTTGTTTTGGCTTGGAGTACTTGGTAAGCATTTATGCTTTAGCATACCGCATGCGTGTGAGTATTGCCATAACAGCATGATTACCATGAGGCTAGCTGCTTATGTGATATAACTGCTCGAATGCCTATGGATGGAGGTTGAATTACCTAAATTGGAATAATGCATTAAAACTGTGAGTTTTAAGCCCACTGTAGTGGCACAACCATCTTTTCTAAAAGCCCATTCGAAGGTGGCAAAAACTGCGTTTTAGCTTACTTGCGAGTA
>NW_021029901.1:343330-364551 GCF_004153795.1 Camellia sinensis | reverse complement strand
TAATCTCATTATGATTGAGTCCTGGTATCTTTTGCATCAAAATATTTAATGAACACTGCTCATGTTTCTTACAAGATTTGTTTTACATCTTTGTTCATAGCTCATTCTGAATGCCCATACTCATTTACTTCGTGATCTCATTCTGTACACATTCTTGAGCTAAACTGCTGCAGGGGTTTCCGCATAAGTGATCAAAGTTCTCTATGGACCACTGACAGTGTTTCTTGTACTTTTGCGGAGAAATTGACCCATACTAGTATATCATGGGTGATGTTAAGTCTCTTAACCATCTACCGCCTTAGTTCACTTCCATGGTTTCTCCCTCAGTACATGATCTCCGGGCATTACGAAAAGGCTACCTCAGAGGCACCAACCAGGCCATCATTTTGACTTCATTCTTCTCTGGTTGGAATCCATACTCTTGAGCGTGCATGCCACCAGTGAGTGCCCACAAGACAAAAAAAATAATAATAAAAATAAAAATAAAAATAAAAAAAATCTGAGGGGGAGCTTCCGCATTTACTTAACAAATACCCCGTGATTCCTAGTGGTTTGACTTTTCTCTGTGATAGTCAGTTACTCGTGTCGGAGGTCCAGCCATCCGATCACTACTAGGATTAACTCTAGCTTTGTGGCTCTCAAGGATTGCACACACACACATTTTTTCATGAGCTCTCATGTGTGTTTTTGAGTTATGCATTCTCATGATGCGTGTGGCTTTGATTTAATACTATCTGTGTTGTTCATGAGCTGGTGTTTCATCTCTTTTCTCAAAATTTGCAGGACTCATAATTTGATGGATTTTCTTGTCTTTATGGTTTAGTCTCACTTGCTCTCCTTGCTTGTTACAGGACTTTCTAGTTCTGAGAGATGGATTTTTGAGCTCGAGCGGCCCTTTGCATGCTCGCGCGGGATTCTGTTTGCTTTGTTTTACGCTCGTGGTTTAGTCTCACTTGCTCTCCTTGCTTGTTACAGGACTTTCTAGGTGTGTTTTCTTATTTAAAAAAAAAAAAAAAAAAGGTTCTTTCAGCTCGAGCGGAATGTTTTACGCTCGAGCGCGTTTTTCACTCTTGCAGCAGTTTGTTCGTGTTTTGGCAGTTCTGAGAGTTGGATTTTTGAGCTCGAGCGGCCCTTTGCACGCTCGCGCGGGATTCTGTTTGCATTGTTTTACGCTCGAGCGGTAATACATACGCTCGAGCGGACCTTTTTCATACTTAACTCCCTCTCTCAACTCTTCGAGTCATTTTTTCTAGCTTTTTCATTCTCTCGACCTAGGGATTTGTATTGTGGCCGCATCTTGGTCGATTGTCCCTCTCCTCCTCCATCCTGACTGCCGATTAGCTCTTTGGTAAGTTTTTCCCTCTTTTATTTTTGGTGATTTTTGTTCTATTTGGTTCTCGTGGGTGTTGGGTTTTGTGTGTCGTTTGTGATTCTCTCTCTCTCACCCCTTTTCCTCGTCCATTGTTTGTTTTTTATGTGTGTTTTCTTTATTGTGTCTGTGGTATTCGGGTTTATCTGTGTTCCTGCTTTCTTGTCGATTTATGGGCTGCTTTCACGTATGTTTATCTCTGTTGAGGTCACTGTGTGTGAGTATGGGTCTGGTCTTGAATACATTGATTTGACTTTCTCATGATTCATACTTATACTTTGCAATTTCTCTCATATTTGGTGTATTAGTTATGAGTTCTTCAATACCATGCTCCACTTTGTTCATGCTTGATCTTTTGCATTGCCCATTGCAGATTTCATGCTCTGTTCTTTAATTTGGTTATTGAACTAATGATTTGCTTTGGTTTTGTTTTGTTGTGGTTTGGGTTTTGGGTTTGTTGGCTTGTTGGGTGTTATAGTGTTTTTCGTCATGTCTGCTCCTGCTCCTAAACGCCGAAAGGCCACCGTCTCTCGCCCTACCTTTAACCCTGTTAGGTTTCAGTCGGCCACACAATCCAAGTCCTTCCACAAATCTTTTGTGACTCGCACAGTTCATTTAGAACGGAATGTTCAACCTGATACATTTGAGTCCATCCATATTCGTTCTTTGTTCGATCCTCTAGGTGGTGACCTTGTTTTACAGTTTTCTGGGCGTCAGAATCTCGATTGGGTTTGAGAATTCTATTCTAATATGGAGGGTATTCGTGATTATGAGCCATCTTTCACTACATGGGTTCGGTCAAAATCCATTTCAGTCACCCCTGTATTGATTCGCCAACTTCTTAAGATTGAGCAAGTCTTTCCCGAATACTATCCTTTCCCTGTTCCTGATCGTCCTACTTGTAACTTTGATGATGTGGCTTTGGAGCTGTGTGGTGTTGCCCGTCATTGGCCTAAAGGAGGTTTGATTAAACAGTTTGAACTTCTTCCGGAGTTCCGACTGCTTAATCTGATTGTCTGCGCCAACATCATTGTCACCACACACTCATCCGAGGTCAAACAAGACCAAGGATTCATTTTGTCCTGTATTGCCCGTCACCGGTCTATTGATCTCGCCTCTCTTATTATAAAAAAGATGATCGGTGCCCATGGGCATAAAAAGCTTGGCCTTCCCTATGGTTGCTTGATCAACCGACTTTTGTCTGACCTTGGGACCCCTATCCTAGATGATGATGAGTTTGCCTCTCCTTCTCGCCCTTTTACCAAGAAAACTGTGTCTCAAAGTCGGGCTCATATTAAGGGGGAGTCATCCCGGGTTGGTCCTTCTGCAGGAGTTGCTGCTGGTCTTGCTGAAGAGGCCGAGTTTGATGCCCCCGCAGGCGGTGATGATGATGAGGCTCCTGTTGCACCTAGCTCTTTTCCTGATCAGCTTCGGCACTTTGAGGAGGCTATGACCCGGAGGTTAGACTTTCTTGATGCTCGTTTTGATGCCTTTGATGGTCGTCTTGGTCAGCTGGAGCAGACTGCCGCTCACACTACTTCGCAGCTGGACCACATCATTTCCTTACTGACGCTTCAGCCGGCCCCTCCTCCACCTGGTGCTTGATTTCTTGCTTTCTTCATTCCCGGTCAAAAAGGGGGAGTGATGTGTGGGTACAGTTGATCTGTGATCTTTTGATTACACAGTTTTTGATTACATGTTTTTGGTATATAGTTTTTTTTTTTCTTACTGGTTATATTTTGGATATATGTTTATGGATGGATGGATATATGTTTATGGATGGATGGATACTGGTTTGCTTATGATTGGCCTAATGGTTATCTAATCCCGTTCCACCTGTTTTTGGTTGGCTTGTGTCTGGGTGTTCTTTTTCAGGCTCATGGAACACGCGCCTAAGTGGATGAAGTTGAATGAATGAAGTCTTTCTCTAGTTGTGTGTTTCAAATTGAAATGTCACCCTTACATCTATTTGCGTGAACAAGGCTGACAAAATTTGTCACGTGAGCGAAACGAAACGTGACATTTTTCTCACCTCATTAGAACCCATACACTGTCTGTTAGGTCCCTATGTTGTCAAATCCGGAGACAAAACATTGTGTTGATTCCAATGTATTTTTTTGTGTTTTTGTTCTGTCCACTCGAGCGGAGCCTTGTGAGCTCGAGCGTAGATTAGCAGGTCTCAGTAGTTTGTCAGGGCAAGCAACAAATACTGGTGGGTGTGATTTTCCGCTCGAGCGGATTATCCTACGCTCGAGCGCATCTCAGTTTGTTTCGCACGCAGTTTTTGGTCAGTCCGCTCGAGCGGGCTGTGTTGAGCTCGAGCGGAGATCGCGGATTCAGATTCCTATTTAAAGCTGTTAAGGGTGTTTTTGTGAAGTAGTTTTTTCTAGATCTGATCTAAACGAACTAGGGCTGTGTTTAAAGTTTTCTTTGGAGATTTTTCATAGTTTTCCTTGATGTTCTTGAGAAAGTTTTGAACTTTTGCATTGAGATTCATACATCAAGGAGGTTGCTTCTTAAGTTACAAGAAAGTTCTCTTCGGTGGATTCCGAAGATTAAAGCATAGAATTCAAAATCGCGTAGGATTTTCACTGTCACTAAAATCTCACTATAGTCCTTACAATTTCACCAAAATCTCACTTTGGCTCCTCTCCTTTTAATTTCTGTCAGCCTCCTTAACAACCGACAGCCTCATCAACAATAGATGGACAAAAGCGTGACATTACAATTAGACTTGTGTAACAAGTGACTATCACAATTGAAAGCAAAGATACCAAAGTGAAATTTTAATAAAAGTACAGGCCAGGGTCCTAAGGTTTAATTAATCCAATTAACTCTATTTATGCTTGATTACCGAATTAGGTGCCCAATGCAACTTCAAAATTGATCCAGTACCCCCAATAAAACCACACATAGATTAAAAAACTCTTCATACAAACAAATCCTTACATTGGTCAAAATCAAAACATAAACACACACACATATTGTATATAATATAATTGAAATAGAGCTACAAAGAGAAACTATAATTTTGATTTTACCTGCAAATAAGATTGGGGATGAAATCAGCAAGCCTCTCATAATCAGTGAGAGCATTCCAGAGCGATTCAATATCGGCATTAACCAGAATTTGGGCCTTAACTCTTCGTTCCCGCCAAGATATCACATCCACTTCGCAATTGACCTTTCTCTCTCCTCCTCCTCCTCCTCCATCATCATTTGCTCTCCTGTATCTTCTATCAGCACAATGATGATTCATACCATTCGCCAAGTGCTCGTCTCTGGAGCTATACCTAGGGTTGTCAGTAGAAGAAGAGAAGACTGTGCATTTGTTGCGCGGAGAAGGGTAGGGTTGTAAATAAGGGAGATGTTCGGGGCTTGTTTTGGAAGAGAAATTGAGAGAGAGTAATGCATAGCTCAGGTTTGAAGCTTTGCAGATGACCATCGAGACAGAGAGAGTGGTGAGTGAAGTGGATCGGACTGTGTCTCTGTGTGAAGTTTTTTTCATATATTCGACCGTTAATTGACAACCACAAGATCGAGTGTGTGCTGGTTTTGTCGTTTACTCGAACGTGTGGTGGGAAATTGAGTTGATATCTGGATTGGCCGGGTCGGACTAGATGCAAAATGGTGGATCCGGTAAATTGATTCGGACCACTTCCAATCGTAATGGTCAATTTTTAGACAGTATTTGGTTCACTGAGGCGGTGTTTGATTTAAGAATTTGGAAAGTGATCTAGAAGGAAAAAAAGAAAAGTACAGTAAAATATAAATATAAATTTTATTTAATTTTACATATTTTTTTTATTTTCTCTTTTTAAATTTTTTCTCAAATATTTGAACCAAACATAACCTAAAATAGAGTGTAATAGAATCAAAATTTTATTTTCATATTTAGTTGATTTAAAAAAAATAAAAAAGACATTATAAATGAATTATTATCTTCCATTACAAGGAAATTTAAAAAATCATTCCATTTAATTTCATCTTATTTTAGTGGACCAAATAGAAGATTAAAAAATGGTTAAATGGTTAAATTTCAATTTTAAATAATTAAGAACAATTGATTAGGAATGATAAACAAGCTAAGCAGTTAATTGTTTAAATTTACTTTAAAAACTTTAAAGAATCTCAAAATTTGTTTAAATTTAGTTCATTAAAATTTTAACCCGATTTCAAATGATTTTTTATCAAGTCAAATTAGAATAATTTAATATTTTTATATAATTTTAGACCTTATGCAATTGTGCCAAATGAGCAATTGAGTTCATAATGTTAATTTTTTAGGGTTAAATGCATAGCTCAGCTAGAATTAGCTCACTCATATTTTTTCCATTCATTGATTCATTTATTTATATCAAAATGTTCATAATGTAGTACAAATTTGCAGTAGGTATATGTAGAGCTGTGTAAAATATTATGTAATTTGTTAAAATCACACCGTTCTGCATTAATTTGTACTGATCTATCCACTAACAACGGATTAAATTATGAAATTTACAATATGCCTTCTTAACCATTTCCACTCCACTATAATTAATACATATATTTTTTTGAGTGTTGCTAGTAGCATCCCATCAATTATTTGTCTACACTTATTCAGCAATGACAATGAGTGAAATTTTTTTGGACAACCACAACTCCATGAGACAAAAGGAGTACAACAATAAAAACTCAGAAGAGATTCATAACTTTGATAGTATTCTTAGCTCAGAGGAAATTGACTTTATAAGGGTAAATTTTTTGAAAAAAATGACAAAAATAATAAAAACTATTAATTATTTTTTCGAGACTGAACTCCCGAACATATGACTGAAATTCAGGAACACAAGCCCAGACATTGTTCATTTGTTCGGGAACAAGTAACCAACATTTCTTATTTGTTTAGTAATAGATAACCGAAACTCATGAAGATCGTGGAACCCACAAAAAGGAAATTTTAAATCAACAACAAAAAATCTTATATTTGTTTTCTCAGATCATGAACAAGTATATAAAGATAAAGTAGTAATCATTTTCTTGGGTTTTATTAGAGTTTTTGAGAAAGGCTTTTTGGGGTGTGGGGGTGTGTATTTAATTGAATGGGTGAAATATTTTCACAAGGATAATTTTGGTATTATTTGGAGAAAAAAAGAAATTTTAAGGGTTTTAGAATTTATAAGTGGGGGTTCAAAAAATAGGGGGTCTAAAATAATTGATGGGATATGTACGGGGTGCAAATATCCGATATTGCCCGTACTCCTTGCGTCCAAGTTCCGCTTCATTCCGATTAACCTGCGAACACAACGACAGTGAGCTAATCGGCGGTGTGTTGCCGGAAAACTCCTCTGATGATCAAGTTAGCACACCTGTAGAGAGAGAGAGAAGAGAGAGGTTACAATGTGGTAGTTCAGTTTTTTTACCATGCATCTGTATGGAGATGCAATCTTGTTTACATGGTTTCTGCGTGCACTTTCGCGCCTATTCCTCTCGGGACACGTGGACTTGCTCCCCTTTCACATTTCCCCACATGTCAGCGCTAAAACAGGTAAACACCACCTAACAAAAACCGCCAAATTGAATTAATGTACGATCTGCGGAACCTCCTTTCCGCGATGCTGTGTAACCGCGCAACACTTCCAACCGGGCTACTATCAACGCAGCACCACGACCCGCCGACGCAACCGTTCCTCTTGACCGGTTTCCTTGATTACTTCCTACCGCGCAGTACTTCCACCTAGCTCCTTAATTCCGACAACTCTCCTGCCCGGTCGGCCCAAACTTGGAAGTCTTGTCTCACTGAAGTGCGCTATCCCACCGGGCTAGCGGGCTAAAGTCACTCCGGCTCAACCGGATCGGGATCCTTAACCCAAGGTGCCCGTTGATCACACGGACTTAGCTCCGCCAAACAAGCTTGGCCCACTCAGCCCGGCCTAAACGAGTTCGATCCAAAGTCAAATTAAGGAGTCCCCCTCTCAAGATGCTAATAGCAGTACTCATTTTTTTTTTTATCTCTTATAAGATATCAAAATAAAAATGAGTGTGACAAAGATTTAAAATGTTAATCTTGTTACAAATTAGTAGTTATATATATGAAAAATATTATGTATAATTAGTTTGTGTTATATATACGAAAAATATTATGTAAATTAATATTATATATTATACAAATACTTAATAATTATTTAAAAATATTTTTCAATCAAGTAGGAAATTGAAATTACTCCAAACCATCCAAATAGTTATATGATTATTTGTCAATTTACTAATCCATCCATAATGTCCAAATTGCAACACGCTCACTCTCGCACGTGACATAGCCAACAAGAAACTTTTTACCTTTTCCTTAAAAACTGAGATGGTTCGAAGGCATTTAACAAAGGTTTTCTATGCCAATAATAACTATAAAATCTGTTATTAGCCTAAAAGAATTTCCAATTTTTTAATTTTTTTTAATTTTTAAAATAAGGTTTCATGTTTAGTCATAACAAATCTTAAAACATCCACATGAGAAAAAATAAAAATAAAAGTAAGATGCTAAATGTTAAATCAAGCAGTATTTATTACATAAATCTTTTTAAGTGTAATATATCAAGGAGTATTTATTAGGGTTTTTTTTTTTTTAAGGTCCATCATATTAAGATTTTATAGCATAAAGGACATCTTATATTTTCATAATGTCTAAGGTCCCTCAAGTTGATCCAGAGAAAATTGGTCCAGACAATGTAGCAACCCTTTCTTCAAGCAACCTTTGCTCTTGCTGGAAATCCAGAGAAAGTTGGAAAAGAAGAGGTTGCCAAATTTCTGAAATAGATAACTAATCAAAACATAAATATAGTTGGGTCATAAACAGAAATACTCACTTATTTACATCAGGCAAGTTAAGAAGGAAAGAGAAGAGCTTCTCAAATACTACCAGAAGCACCGTTTGAATTAGCAAAGGCTCCTTCTGCTATGTCTTGAAGAGACTCGCTTCACTTTTTGTTCCTTCTCCAGCCTCGGTAGCTGGATATATTGATGAGCTGTGCTTTTTTAGCAGTGTGCTCTCTGCAAGCAAATACAAAAGGTCAAACAAGGAACAAAACGATTATGCACATTTAGAATCATAAACACTTGTGTTCGATATATATTTTTTGCTTTAATTTAATGATTTTCGGTTTGTATTAACATTAGTACCAAAATTGTACACTACTTGTGCCCTTTGTGTGAATGAATTAGTAAACCTCATACATGTTTAATCCAAACCAGAGAATTTCTCTAGATCAACCCCGAGAAATTTCAATTCAAACCATAGAATTTCTCTGGACCAATCTAGAGAAAATTTAGTTTAAACCCGAGAATTTCTCTTGACCAACCCAGAGAAATTTCAGTTCAAACAAGAAAATTTCTCTTCACTAATCTAGAGAAATTTCAGTTCAAAGCAGAGAGAGAAGATCATTTCATTGAGTGAATAAGCAACAATAGCAACCTATATATATATATATTACAGAAACCACATCAACTATCTTCATCTTCAACGCCACAGCAAATATGGGTATTCCAAAGAAGCTCATAATCTACGTCTTCCTGGCAACAACAATGGCAATCCAAACCACCACAGCTCTCATGCCCTACACACGAACCTCCCTCTGGGACCTAATGCTCGCACCAGATGACCCATTTCGCATCCTCGAACAAACCGCTCTCTCCTCCCCCAAATCAATCGAACCCCTAGCTCTCGCTCGCTGCGATTGAAAAGAAACCCCCACATCCCACGTGATCACGCTCCGGGAAAGAAGATGAATTGGGTATGTTAATAGCAGCTGATTGACTTGTTCTCGACTTCGAAATGACTCTCCATTTTCGAACAAGCGAGGAAACTCCACCCAAATTGGGAATCTCCACAGACCCACCATCAGATTGAGTCGGAGAACTCTCTCTCTGGTCTTCCTCGCGAACCCAGACATTTACATTGCTAGAATTCTCAACAGGGGATGAACTCGAAATACAGGAAACCAAATCTTTGAGGTTTTGCTGAAAATGGGGGGATTGGGTTTTGGTTTCTCTGTTCCATCGATTCCTCAGAACACAACCAAAAGGCATGGATGAGGCGATTTCGACCTGAGAAGACGCCATTTTTGAACAAGGAAGTCAATGTTTTTCTAAGCAGAGCATTAAGAAGACGAAGAAATTGATTCGATTGAAATGGGTAGAGAGAGTGAGAAGGAATAGAAAAGCCATTGGAAGCTAAAGAGAAGAGAGATAGAAACATAATCTTTCTCTTCCGGGGCTAACAAATGAAGATATCAAAATCGAGGTGGAGGAGTATGATTGTTTCGATATGTGGACACGTGTAGAATATTGGAAAGAATACTAATTTAAATATTATAATTCACTATCGCAACTTAATGTTGATCTAATTTTTAAATTTATACAATAGTCCCCGTGAAAAAGGAGGAGAATAAAAAATATGTGGACACGTGTACTGTGTGATTAGTAGCCGACGCAGAGGACTATAAGTCAGTGCTGTCTGGAGCAGTGTGGTCCCCCAGAATCTATCTACAGACATAAAAAATCGAAGAATATGTGACAGATGTTATTTAAATAATTTGCTACTTATTAAAGAGATGAATGACATTGGAGGAGTATGATTGTTTCGATGTAGCGCGAAGCACTGAGTAATTTTACAAGGCATTGGGTTCGGTTGATGACAGGCCAACAAATTCTCCCTAATTTCCGTCCAAAAAGCAACCTCTCAGCTAATCGAACAATTACTTTAGGCGAAATTATACTCGTGCCTCTATATTTTACCTCTTTTATTTTATTTTAGTTCATACATTTTTAATGGATTCAATTTTAATAATTAATTTTAAATTTTATATAATTTAGTCTAACTTATAACATCATTAAGAAAATCATTACTAAATTAGTTGAAATTAATAATTTTGTTCTTAAAAATATAACATTTTTGTACATATTTTTCATAAAAATATGTTAAGCCTCCGTTTGGGAAGTGGGTTGGCTTTTTGACTTTTTGGTTTTTTTGGCTATTTTAGCCTGGGCTAAAAAGCTTGGTTTGGGAAGAACTTTTTGGCTTTTTGGCTTTTTTGACTTTTTTTGTGAGAGAAGAATGTAATGATTATAGGTTGGATGTGATGTTTTGTTTGTTATGGCTAAAATAGCCTATTTTGTTTTTTGTGGCTAAAATAACCAAAAAAGCCTGAAAAAGCCCTTGCCAAAAGAACAATAAACTCCCTCCGAAAAATACTTAAATTTTTTTAGTATCTCTTATTGATTGAACAGACCCCAAAAAAACAAAAAAAAATTATTTGGGATTTTTCGTTCCTAAATCCCTTTTGTTAATACACACTTTGAATTATTAGATTTTAAGGTGTGTCTTTAAAGTATGTGTTAAGAAAATTTTAAAAAAATTACTTATTTTGTATTACTCGCATTTTCATGAAAATTGTTACATTTTTTAAAATTTCATAACAGATTCCATAAGAACACACATTAACAAAATCAATAATTACTAAAAAGGTAAATTATTAATAGATCTTAATAGTTTGATTTAATTCTCATCATGTCTTATTAAAAATAAATCATAGTAAAATCGCAGTTAAAAATAATTTTTTGTGACGATTTTTTGCATATGTCGTTAAAATTGACAATTAATGATTTTTTTGTCACAGTTTTTATAAATTGTGGTTAAAACTTACAATTAGTAACGTTTTTTTGTGACGAATTTTTTAAACCGTCGCTGAAAGTTAAAAATTAGTAACTTTTTTGTGACAATTTTTTTAAATTGTCACTCAAACTTATAATTAGTGATTTTTTTAATAGTATTTGATGAAAAATGTTATTAATTATTATATGACTTATTAGATATTAAATAATATGTACCCAACTAAAAATATACTAAAACAAGAAAGCAGATGAATTTAAGCCCACAAAATTCTTGGAGACAAATACTTGGGGCTAATAAAACTTTTTTGGTGGTGCTACACGCACCAATTAATATACACATTAGCATATCAATTAGTGTTATACTATTATTACTGACTGCACCTATTATATAAATTACAAATATTCAAAACTTTTAAAATTACGCCATATCATCTGTTAGTATATTAATTGATACCTATAACATTATTTAAACTTTTTCTATGGATTTAATAACGAAACGATGTTAATACATTTATGACGCATGAATAAATATATATAAAAAAAATCAATGAACAAATAAAGAAAAAGTAACTGCTTTATATCCAATGGAAAACAACTTATTTATAACATTTAGTTCTGCATTTAACATGGAAACCAATGTGAAAACTTATTTTAATTTTTTTCATCCACATTAAACACATTTTGTCTTCTGGCATTATATTTTGCTGTTACTAGTTGTTCAATGCACTAGGCATATAATACTTGTTAGTTAAAATACTTAGTATGATTCACTTTTTTCAATTCCAATGCACTAGGCATATGATTAGGCATTTTGGCTCAACTCATTTTCACTAGCTACATGTAGCTAGCCTTCAACGCTAGGCAAAATGTATTCAATCATTAGGATCATTTCCCTCCATCTTTGTTGTTGACGTGGAATTTTATAAAATTAATAGTATTTGGATAAATAGCTAAAATAAAGAGCATGGTTGGAGTAAAAACATAAAACAGTTGATAGGCAAAATAAAATATATACTTTATAGTAATATTCAGATAGGTAAAATGCCTACTACCGTTGGAGATGCTCTTAACTCACCATAATATTACCGCAATTAGATTTAGCCTCCGTTTGGGAAGTAGGTTGACTTTTTAGCTTTTTGGCCATTTTAACCTGGGCTAAAAAGCTTGGTTTGGAAACGACTTTTTGGCTTTTTAACTTTTTTGACTTCTTTTGTGAGAGAAAAGTGTAATGATTATGGGTTGGATGTGATGTTTTGTTTATTGTGATTAAAATAATCTATTTTGTCTTTGATAACTATTTTAGATAATATTATGATTGGTGGAGAAGGTGGGTAGGTAGATTATTGTGTTGGGTGATTGGAGAACATGAGGGGACATATTGAATGATAATTGGTTAGGGAGTATAGACACGTGGTACTCTGAGAATATTGAATAATTTCCTATATATATTTTCAATATATTATATAAATAAATAATTTAATTAAATTAAATATGTAGCGAGTCGGGTTGGGCTAGGCCAAAAGTATAATTTCCAAACCCAACTCATTAATCAATCAGGTTGAAATATCGACTTAACCCAACCCTATAGGCTAAAACAATATTCCCAAACTCTAAAAAAATAGGACTGGGCAGGCCAATGCCCACCCCTATTATAATCTCTTTAATTGTTATTGTTTGTTGTAATATTACATTGGAGTATTACATTTAAAAAAAGTACATTAAGAAATTTTTTTGGAGTGTTACATTTGAGTGTTCCATTTAAAAAAAATACACTAAGGAGTTTTTTCTTTTGTTTTGTTTGTTGGAGTGTTATATTGGAGTGTTACATTTGAAAAAAATATACTAAAAAGTTTTTTTAGAACATCTTCTAGAGGTACCCAATGTCACATCATACTTATCATATTAGAGCATTGTTACATTTCAAAAAACTACAGTAATGAATTTTTTTAGAATGTTACATTGGAGTGTTACATTTGAAAAAAAATGTATTAATGAATTTTTTTCTCAATGTTACATCATATCCGTTACATTAGAGTGGTACGTTTGAGAAAGGAAAAAAAAGTGTTGGTATGATATAAAATAAATTTAAAAGGATCTCATAAAATACCTTTTGAAAATATTAGGACTTATGTGATTATAAGAAGAAAAAAAAAAAAGGACTTATGAATATGCAAGGTTATGAGAAAAAGAGTGTTTACAATTTTAATTTAAAAAATAATATGCGATTTTGATTCAATTTTTATGGCGGGAAATCTATGCTCAAAATTATCTGAGTCACATATTAATTTCGAGAATAAAATTTTGAATATCTTTTAAGAAAATTTAAATTTAGTGTAAAACATTTGATAATTCTATACACACCAACATGGTGCGATTAAGACCCTCCATTAAAAAGAATTTTACTTTGATTGTTGTATTTATATTTTAGGGTAAATTACATTAACACCTCTTGAGATTTGAATTTAATACAAATTTTTCTTTTACATTTGGGAAATTACACTAATCTCTCTGTCAATGTATTTATTTTGGGTGCTTCTATTTACACACCACTAATACTCTCGTATACTCCATTAATAGATTAAATATATATTCCAATAATATCTTTCAATGGAATGACCATTAAGCATCTCCAATGGAGCTTTCAAAATACTTGCCAAAGCTATAATATAGCAATAGTGATAAAAAGTGGGTCTCGAATGGCTTGCTATTTTATTTGCCAAAGATGGCATATGCCATATCTGTTCTCAAATTTGGCAAGTAAAATAACAATTGCCAAACATGCCACATCAGCAAATATGAACATATTTGTGGCTCCAAATTCAGTTGGAAAAACAGGATTGAAACAGTAGAAAACCAAGTAATTTTTCAAATTTAATTTTTCTATTTAATTTTTCAAATTGAATTATATTTATTTATTTTTTTTCTAATTTTTCTAATTTTTTATATTTGTCTAGTAGGGGATAATATAAATACATAATTTTTTTTACAAATAGTTAAAAAAAGGTCATAAAAGACAAAAAATAAACAAAAAAAAAATCACAAAAAAAACTATATCCAAACAACACCTACAAACTTGGAGGGAAAGTTGGTTGAGAATTGCCAAAATAGAAAGTGACCAATGGAGCACCATTGCCAAATTATAACAATAGTAATGGTATTATAACAACAACCATTAGAGATGCTCTAAGGACAACATGAGCTGTATTTTATTCATTCAAAAATTTTATATATTAAAAACACAAAATACTCTTCACACACTATCATTCCTATAGGATTTCGGATTTTAACATATAAATATTGTATTTCTTTATCATCTTCACCATTAACACACACTTACAATATTTTTCATTATTAATTAGCTTACTTATTTTTTAAACTCAAAACATTATTGCTGTCACGATCCAAACTTGCCCTTATAGGTTTAGCATCATAACCGGTCAGTAATCTTGGGATTATCCAAGGCCTTTGAACAGATTAAGCAAAAGTAAAAGGGCTAGCAGAAGCAAATACAAACATACAATGTCCATAGAGCTATGCAGACATATATAGGACAAAAAGTTTAAAACTTAATTTACATAACTATGATGTCATCCACACGTCACCATATATGTACATACAGATAAACAAAAGACATGTTCAAACTTAACAAAAGAAATACAAAGGTCTTAAATATTGCTCACAAAACTTGACCACTTCTCAAATGGGAACCTCCTCGGGAGGCATAGTGGCTAACTGACAGAACAGAATTTTAGACAATTAACTCTGAGCTTGATTATGCGCCTAGTCACCTGCATGCATAAATAATACAGTGAGTTAGAGGTCAGTGAATAGCAACAAGGTAAAAGGGGTTTATGAATGATGTCCATCACAAATTCAGAAATCAGAGTTCATATCAGAAACAGACTCGGATTCACATACTTATCCAAAAATCATAAGCAATTATATGTGGTACATCAATTAGCTATCAGATCAAATTGGTCCTAGGACCCACATGCATAGTTGGTACCGACGATCATAAATGTTCATATCTTGTGCACAAGTAGCCATGGTATTGTAACCCCCAGGCGAGGGCCATATGATCATAAGCCACGATAATGTTTCTCCCGGGCGAGGGCCATGTGAACTAAGGATACCACAAATACATTTCAGAAGATTGGACATTCATTCATAATTCACAAAATAGCATTTCATAAAACAAATCATATTATTTCAGTAAGAAAATACTTATAATCAAACATAGCTTTACAGAATTGTTACTCACAGATAGCTTCGACAACAGAATAGTTAGAATAGTCAGATTAGACAGCCTATGGTGCGTGACCCACACCAACACATAGCGGATATACATTGAAACACATACTCGGGAAACACATAACTTATTTCTTTTCTATCTTGGTGTGTTTCTAATCTTTATTCTCATTATTATGTTTTAATTAGGGTTTAGGAATGCCTAATATGCAATGAGGATGCCAAAATGTAAGTTGATAGTCAAATTTGTTGAAAATAGGGTCTTCGGTCGAGCGCAACTTTGGTCGCTGGAGCGATCTGCAAAATTCTGTAAAACTTCTGGGAGCTCTCATTTTACGCTCGAGCCCAGCTTCCTGCGCCCGAACGGAGGATCAAACATAAGGGTGGTCACTCGAGTGTAGGTTCTGCCACTTGAGCCAACCCCCAAATTTTGCAAAAGTACTGGGAGCTCGAATTCTTCTTTCGAGCTCAATTTTTTACGCTCGAGCGAAGAGTGCAAATTCTGGAATTTCCAGATTGCAATTCCAGCTCCAAACTTGAATTCAAAGCTTCAAAACACATCCTTTGGGCCCATAACTTGAGAAAACATGTCTAAACTTGAATAACATCATGAATTGAATGTTATTTCGCAAAATCAAGGCCCCAAAGCAAGTCAATTGCTTGAAACCAAACTTAAAGCTCAATGTATAATACATGCAAGAGTTGATACAAATTCTATCCTTCCAAAATGTGATCAAATGAGATATTTAGCTCAAACACATGTTGAATTCTTATAACAAAACCAAGATAAGAACATGCATGTGAGAATTCTTTTGAAACCACTCCAAAATGCTATGAAATGTGCATGCATGTAGGATTTGAATTATAATTCCCCAATCTTAGCTTAGTTCTCATGTTAATCTACTTAATTATTTTGAAATCATACATTGAATGAGTCAAACACAAGGCTTAGAGATTAAATTTCTTACCTAAGGTTCTCAATTCCTTAAATTCTAGTGAGTTCTTACTCAATTTCTCCAATTTTCCCTTAATTCTATAGTAATTCCTCATTTCCTTCTTGATTTCACTCTTCTCACTTTAGCTCTTCCTCTCTCATGTTTTTCTCCTCAAGAAAATGATGAATAAAGAGAGTTCTAATGTGTGTATAAGCCTTATAGGCTTTATTAGTGGGCTTAATTAAACTAGACTTACAACTAATCAATTGTCATTGTTTTATTCTAATTATTGAATCTGAATCAGAATTCAATTAAACTTACCATAAAATTCTAAAAAATACAAACAACACATTAACCTAGTCAAATTTGTGATCGGATGCCAATAAGGCCTTCATTTCGTATATTGAATCAAGAAGTCAGATAGATATTTCTACGTCAAACAAATATAAACACAAATAACACAATACACATGCAATTAAGTTAGGATTTCCTCTTAATTACTTATTAGGCATTCTTAATCATGGTTTATTAGCTAATCACATGTCGGGATTGTTACAGTTTAATCATGGTTTATTAGCTAATCACAGGTCGGGGTTGTTACAAATTTTCCCCCTTAAAGAGTTTGGTCCTCCAAACTCGAATTACCTTCATTTTGAAAGAATATCGGATCCAGAGGGAACAAATCAGGGTATCTCTTCATCATATCTTCTTCGGTCTCCCAAGCTGCATACGTCCCTCCATAATTTTGCCAATCTACTTTCACTAACGGAATTTTTTTACTCCTCAGTCTTTTGATCCGGCGGTTCACAATTTGGATTGGCCATTCTTCATACATGTAATCATCCTCTAGAAGCACATGTGTTGGCTCAATAATATGATGCGGGTCTCGTAAATAGTCTCGAAGCATAGAAATGTGGAATACATTGTGCACTTGCTCCATGACTGGAGGTAAAGTTACCTGATATGTTACTAGATTGATTTTATCAATAATCTCATACGGGCCAACGTACATTGACGCCAACTTACCTTTAACCCTAAATTGTGTCTGTCCTTTCATAAGAGTCACTTTGATAAACACATAATCACCAACTTCATATTCTCTGTCTCTCTTCCAAACATCTACATAACTCTTTTGGCAACTTTGGGAGGTTTTCAAATGTTGTTGAATCAATTTCACTTTCTTGGTTGTTTCCTGCACGAGTTTCGATCCCAATAACGGTTTATCGCCTACTTCAGCCCAACAAATTTTCTTCCGTACAAAGCTCATAAGGAGCTATCCTAATGCTTGAATGATAGCTGTTGTTGTACACAAATTCGGCTAGTGGCAGATAGGTATCCCAATTTCCTTGGAAATCTAACACACACATTTTGATCATATCTTCCAAGGTTTGAATGGTTCGTTCTGATTGGCTATCTGTTTGTGGATGATAAGCATTGCTAAGTCTTAGTTCAGTTCCCAAAGCCTGTTGCAAACTCTGCCAAAATCTTGAAGTAAACTTTGGATCTCTATCAGATACAATAGATGCTAGCACACCGTGTAATCTCACAATCTCATAAATATAAATATTAGCCAATTTATCCGTATTATAGAAAGTTTTCACAGGCAAAAAGTGAGTAGACTTAGTTAAATGATCAACAATTACCCAGATAGAATCCATACCTCTAGAACGAGGTAGGCCGACAATGAAGTCCATCGTAATATGCTCTCCTTTCCATTCTAGTATTGGAAGCGGCTAAAGTAATCCAGCGGGTGTTGATGTTCGGCTTTCACTGGTTGGCAATGCAAACATTTGGCTACAGAGTCAGCAATACTTTTCTTCAATCCAAGCCACCAGAATTTCTGTTTCAAATCTTTGTACATTTTTGTATTCCTCAGATGCATAGCAAATTTAGAATTGTGAGCTTCGGTCATAATGTGTTTCTTCAATTCTGAATAATCCGGTACACAGAGTCTACCCTAAAATTTCAACACATATGTTTATACATAAATCCCAGCCTTGGTTTTGAATTATTTTCTTCAGCAGTCTTCTTCAGAAATTCATCTTGTAGTTGCTTTTCTTTAACTTCCTCAATGATAGCTGGTTGCGCAGAAATGGCAGCTAGGACTCCACTTTGTTCACGTAACCTAATTTTAATTTCATTTTTTTCTAAGTCACACAATAACTCTTTCTGGCCAGTGAGCAAATATGACAATTTTCCAATGGATTTTTGGCTCAGAGCATTTGCAACTGTATTTGCCTTTCTCAGGTGGTAAAAATTTGCAAGTCATAATCTTTAATTAACTCGAGCCATCTTCTTTGTCTCATGTTTAGTTATTTCTGAGTAAAGAAATATTTCAGACTTTTATAGTTGGTATACACTTCACAAGTCACTCCATACAAATAATAGTGCCAGATTTTCAAAGCAAAAACCACAGCTGCAAGTTCAAGGTCATGAGTCGGATAGTTCTTTTCGTGTAGGTGGAGTTGCCGAGAAGCATACGCAATTACCTTTCCATTTTGCATTATCACACACCCCAGGCCTTTGTATGAAACGTCAATGTAAATCTGAAACCCATCTATATTATTAGGTATAGTCAGAATTGGTGCAATCATTAGTCTAGTTTTCAATTCTTGAAAAGAAGACTCTTTTTGATCATTCCAATCAAACGGTACATTTTTTTTGCGTTAATTGTGTCAATGGCATGGCAAGTTTGGAGAAGTCTTTCACAAATCTTTTTTAATAGTCAGCAAGTCCCAGAAAACTTTTAACTTCTGACACATTTGTTGGTCTTGGCCAATTTACAATAGCTTCAATTTTCTGCGGGTCAACCGATATGCCATCCTTGTTGATTACATGTCCCAGAAAAGTCACATTATCAAGCCAGAACTCACATTTGGAAAGTTTTGCATACAATTTCTTTTCTCTCAGAATTTGTAACACAGTTCTTAAATGGTTTTCATGATTTTCCCTACTTTTGGACTAAATTAGAATATCATCAATAAACACAACAACAAATTCATCCAAATATGATTTGAAAACCCTATTCATGAGGTCCATGAAGGCAGCAGGTGCATTAGTTATCCCAAACGGCATTACTAAAAATTCATAATGTCTATATTTAGTTCGGAATGCAGTTTTCTCTATGTCTTCTACTTTAACTTTTAATTGGTGATACCTAGACCTAAGGTCAATTTTAGAGAATACTTGAGCTCCCTAGAGTTGATCAAACAAATCATCTATTATAGGTAGTGGGTATTTGTTTTTCACAGTTGTTACCCCAGGTAGGCAACCCAAGAGGGGGTGAATTGAGTAATAAAAATAATGAGCAGAAAATTGATTGCAATAAATTCAGCAAGTAATGAATAATACTGAAAATAAATGAGAAGGAAAGAAAAGCTCAAACACAAAGATTTATAGTGGTTCGGCTCATCGGCTTACGTTCACTCCTCAAGGTACCTCGAGAATTCCTTCACTATGAACCAAATCAATACACTACCAAGCTTCACCTAGCTTGTAGATTTTTACATAGGACTTACTTTATCCATTGAGTGCCTCTCAAGTAAATGGCTAGAGGACTTACTTTATTCGTTGAGGACCTCTTAGCTAAATGCCTCATTTTACAAGGTTTTTCACTCAGAAAAAGTTGAATAAGAATAAGAGGTACAACTATCCTCTTTTACAAGGTTTCTTTCTCAAAAGATAGATATGAGAGTGTAAGAGTAGAAAGGGTTTTGAGATACACTCAGATATGAAAGTGAAGGTACAATAGAATATCAGAATTGAGAATGATACTTGAATGCTCAAAATATTGCAGTGGTGTTATCTAAATCTTTAAATCTGGAGAAGTTCTCCCTTTATAGCCTTCAATGTTCTATCCGTTAGAGAGGAAACACAAGTGGGTCTTCTAGCCATTGGAGCTGGGCATAGGAGAAGACTTTTAGTTGTTGGAGCAGAGCATGGGTCTATACAGGCTATCATCTAGCTGTTGGAGGTGGTGCCTCCTTAAAGGATGTGATGCCCATGCTTAAGATTCAAATCTTGGTGGGTGGAGATAATGTTGTCTCCATACTTTTTGCTTCCCCATGTTTTGGGAACGGTGTGGGTGGAAAATTCTTCCTCCACTAAGTCAAAAGTTGCTACCCCAAAATCCCTTTTGATTTGAATAAGATTTGTCCCTCGATGATTTAACAAAATCCCACTTATAGATCTAGAATGGTAGCTAGGGTTTTTACAACCCAGACATAAGGGTGTCGACTCCTGTAGATTGGGTGTTGACCCTTTGCTCTCTTTTCTTCTTTCCTTTGACTTCCTGGTGTTCTTGGTGTCAATCCTCAGCATTTTGAAATTTGGTGTCGACCCTTGTAAGGCTTTGGTGTCCACCCTTGGTTGCTGCAACACTTAAGAATTGTATAATGAAATCTGGTGTTGACCCTTGCTGTCTTGGTGTCGACCCTTTGACATGTTTAAGCTCATTTTGACCTCGAAAAACATTGTTAACATAGAAAGAATGTAGATTATAAAGATTTAATCAAACATTACGGTTTTCAATTATAATCAATTCCTCAAAATAAATCAAAACATAATCACAACAAAATTATCAAAATCATGTTATTCATTCTATGACTAACACCAACAATAAATTTTAGTTCTGACAAAACCAAATCATAATCAATAAGAAATTTCATTCTTCACTCTTTTCTCAAAGCACTTCAACTAGTGAAACCCCTAACCGTTGCTCAACCAACAATCTCATCACCATGACGGTGATGCCACAACCCAATCACAATAATATAAGCAACAACCATTCCAAACAATAATGATAAGGTTAAATAAAACAACGAATAAGCTTTACTTATAAACTTGGGAAATCACTTCCCTCCCAATTACCATTACAATCCATCGACTACTCGTTAATTATTATTATTATTATTATTATTATTTTAACTACCCCATCATCTAACAAATTGCATAATTTGTCACTCACATGAGAGGCACACACACACCAACCAAGAAATTCTCATTCACAAGTCTCATTTCTAGGC
>NW_021029901.1:314549-328101 GCF_004153795.1 Camellia sinensis | reverse complement strand
AAAGGAGTGGTGTGAACACCGGGACGCACCCGAATGTTTTTAACTGAGAGGGGTCAATCTTAACGTGTCTCACGCGAGAGGAGGAAGAGTAAGAGGATGCGATTCGAAGGGCACGAATGATTTTACTTGGAACTCCTCTGAATGACCATACATACAATATCGTACTTGTGTAAGAAAGCAACTTAACAAGTGCGATTTAGTAGGAATGCATGTTCTATGCAAGACAAACGACTGAGATATAATGTTAATGGCCTGTTCAATGTGAGAAAGAAACTATCGAGAAACATATTCTATGCGTGATTTAAAAGCGGATGCACATTCCATGTATGGTTCAAGCACGAATGCAAGATGCGCATGCAATTCTTGTGAGATGCACATCTTATAACAACATATGTGAAATGCACATTCTATGCCACAAAGTGAAATGCATGTTCCATGCAATCAACGAATGAGAAATGCATGTTCTATGCAAGATACCAAAGCATGATTTGACAAAAACAAACTTAGTAGTAACTTCCGATTCACCTCTCGAAAAAGTTACAATATTTTTAAAAGGATACACCTCGTTCATAATGACAAGTGACGAACATCGCGCACTGAAAACCCAGTTTCGAGCTTTCGTAGAGACATTTTGAATCAAACAGTGAGCAATCCCTTTAATTCTTGAAAACCAAGGACATAAAACATCATCTGGACCCCAAGGGAAGCCGTCGGCCACCTGCCAGCCACAAAGGAAGGCCGTCGGCTAGGTGCCGACCACTGATAAGCCTTGTCGGCCATCAATGAGCCTTGTCGACCATCGATGGCAGATCAAGGCTCTTTTGGTCATTTTGGTTCGGGTCTACATAGGGTCTGTTTGGAGTTGGTTTGGCCATTTGAGCATTGCCTTGCATGCCTATAGTGTAATACACTTTACTAGTTTCAATGCTTGAGCCATTCAACATGCATTACACGAGTTGTTTGCATAATTTGAAGTCATTTTGTATGCCATTTCAGAGCTAAAACATGTGTCATTGCACTCCATATTTCATCCTTTCAATGCGTTTGGAAAGTTGTGTTTTGTGCCTTAGACTTGGGGCCGTTGCATTGTGCATGATCGTATGTGTTTTGATGCCTTATTTCCATCATCTATTGGCCACTGATTTGGGTGTGGCTGAGGCCCATCCATTTTGGTTTAAGTCCATTTTGCATTAAGTATGCCATTGTAGTTCATAGCATTGAGTATGCCATGTTGTCGCATGATTGATCATTGCATTGTGCATGCCTTGTTCATCTCATTGTGTATGTTAGTTTCTATGTGCATTGTGTATGCTAAGTGTCATGTGCATTGAGTATGCCATTGTTAATTCATAGCATTGTGTATGCTAGTTGCGTGTTTGCATGTTATCCCTTGCATGTTTGCATGGCTTAGTTGCATTGCATTGAGATTTCATGCTAGAGTTGCATTGGTGCATGCCTTGTTTGTTGTATTGTGTTTGGAATAGGGTTTAGTCCAAATAGGGGGAGGGAGGGACGTTTCATGCTTGAAATAGTGGCTGGCCTTCTGTTGCAGAAAACCAGAAGCTAGGGGCAGAAACTGGTCGGCCAACCAGAATTAGTGGCTGGCCGACCACTTTTTTCTGGTTTTTCACCACAAAAGTGGTCGGCAGGTGGTCTCCAAGGCCAATAGCTGGTCGGCAGCCTTCCCACAGATTCCCAGGGTGGAGTTTTAGCCTTTTGGAGCTTTGTGCAGTGTTCTGAGGTCAATTGCAAACAGTGACAAGTCGGGGCGTCGCGAGGGATTTTCGAACAAGGCAATTCAAGCATGCATGCATCCTTTGTCATTCAAAGCAGAGCTGGGCCAGCCCACATTTATTTAGTTTGCATGCTCATTTAGATTGCTTACTTAGTTAATGTTGTGTAATAAGGAATTGTAACTTGTTATTCATTTCGTCGTGTAATAACTAGTTTAATTAGATTAGCTTAGATTAGCTAACTGGTTCTGTATTATTTATTCGGACCCTTCGTCGAGACGACAAATTTTGTAATAAGTGTGCGTGTGTGTGATGCATGTCTTCCGACCCCCACTTCTTTCTCTTCTCTTTTTTTTTTTTTTTTTTCACCAACTTATGATGGTTAGTTTTAGGGCATGCTTCAATTAGCATCCTTATGCTCACATGTTTGCATCCATTCATCTGTCTTGTATACACCAGTCTCGGCACATCATACTAACTGCATCGTATTTCAATTCCAAGTTGAATGCGTGTTATCTGTAGCATCTCATATGCCATCTTAGAATAGCCGAGCCCATCTTAGTTGCATTTTGCATGTGTTGCATTAGAAATCTTAAACATGAACTAGGATCATGCATTGATTTCTAACATAGCTTTTGTTTTGGCTCGAAGAACTCGATAAGTGCTTATGCTTTAGCATCCTTGCATGTGTGTGAGTGACTGCCATGATAGCATGCTTACCATGAGGCTATTTGCTTATGTGATATAACTGTCTGATTGCCTCTGGGTGAAGGTTGGATTACTTGAATTGGAACAATTCATTGATTGTGAGTTTTAAACCCACTTGAGAGTGGCAAATCACCATATTTTCCAAGCCCACTTGAGGGTGGCAAAATCTACATTTTAGCCTACTTGCAAGTAGAAAACCACTTTAAAAAATAAACATGAGTTTTTTTGTTCCAAACTAGGCGATCCAGTCTATACTTGTATGCTGTGCGCATCACATAGTAATTCTAGGCTAATAAACCGAAATAAGAGCGCATGTGTTTTCAAAAACAAGATATCATGTTTAGTAGTGGCCAATCTTTGATCGGGTGAGCGAGGGTGCTCATTGCATGACCTTCCCCTCTCGTACCCAAGTTCCCGAGCCGAGGTAACTTTGGTGATGACGGACACGTGGCCTTAGGCGCGAGTCACGGTTTCCTAAATTTCCAAAAATAAAAACATTTAGGTGGCGACTCTATATCTGGCAAAGCAGTCCATGCTTGGCACTTCTTTCTAAAAATCAGTTTTTCAAAACGATTTGCCAAATTTGGATTCTTTGGTGATTTATCGATCTTGCATTGTACTTTGGGAGATTAGATTCAGAACCGTGACATTGAGTTCAAACTGTAGTAAGCCCAAATGAACAAAACGGGATTTTTCCCGAGACGTTCGGGGCGCGTCTACACATACCGTGAGTTTCGAGTCAGGTTCTCTAAATCCCCAGTAAAGTCGCCAAAAACTGTAGCTCAGCTTTTTTGTGCCCACTTTCAGAAGGTTTGAAAGAAAACTCTACAATTGGGACTCTCACGGTTCTAAATCTAATCTCACAAGTGCAATGTGAAATTGATAAACACCAAAGAGTCTAAATCCGCCAAATCTTTTAGAAAATCGATTTTAGAATAAAAAATTTCAAAATTGGACTGTTTTGCCAGATACAGAGTCGCCACCTAAATATTTTATGTTGGAGAAATTTAGGAAACCCATGACTCGTGCCAAAGGCCATGTGTCCATCATCACCAAAGTTGCCTCGGCTCGGGAACTTAGGTACGTGAGGGGAAGGTCATGAATTGAGCACCCCCGCTCGCCCGATCAAAATCAACCTCTAGTAATCATGATATGATTTTTATCAACACTATGTGCTGTTGTTCCGGTTATTAGGCTAGCTTTACTATATGATGCGCGCAAGCAAGTATAGACTAGTTTGCTCAAATTGAAACAACTCAATTTCATGTTTGTTTTGTGAAAAAGGTTTGAATTTGCCACCTCAAGTGGGCTTAAAGTTTGCGAATTTGCCACCAAACAAAGTGGGCTCAAAACTGTGAATTTGCCACTTAACAAAGTGGGTTTAAAACGTACATTCATTGAATCGTTCCAATTCAAACAACAAGCCTTCATCCACAGGCATTCAAACAATTTATCAAGTAAGATTTAACCTCATGGCAAGCATGCTAATTATGGAAATCACTCACACTCGTGCAAGTATGCTAAAGCATTAAAAACTCACCTAGTACTCCAAGCTAAGAAGATATGAGTTAGAAAAATATGCATGATTCCTAACGATACAAGATGACTAATGCAACACATACAAAAAATGCAATTAATAGGCTCGACTATTAATGCGACATATGAATCAATTCGAAACATGTGGTCTAAGCATGTATTCAAAGAAGTATTGAAATGACAATGCAGTTAGAATGATGCGCCGAGCCTCAGTGCATGCAAGACAAGATGAATGGATGCAAACATAAGGTATGCTAATTGAAATATGTCCCTAATCTAACCATCAAAAGTGATTAAATAAAAGGGAGAAAGACGTGGGGTAAGAAGACATACACATTATTACATTACGCTCTCACGAAGGAGAGTCCAAATAAATAACTAAGCTAATCTAATGTAAGCTATGCTACTTAAACTAATTAGGCTAATTATTACAAACCAAAATGAAATAAATAGCTAAACTAATTAACTAATTATTACAACATTTTGAACTAATTAGCTAACTAACTAATTAAATAATTACAAGACAATTGCAACTAATAATTTGATTAAGTAACTAGACTAAACTAATTACTGCTCCACCTCGGGGAATGAAAGATATGCAAGCACATGCTCGGTTTCTGCCCGAAAAGACCTCCGCTTCGCTCTCGAAAGCCTCTGTTTCCACATTTGAACACTTCCAGAACAATTTTGCTGCACCTTACCAACACTTTGCTGATGTTTGCATCAGTAGCCAACCGGCCACTGGTAGAGCTTGCTGGCCACCTGTCGGCCATGGAAGTGGCCTACCAACCATCAATGGTGCCCTGCCGGTCATGGATAATGGCCTGCCGGCCACTGATGCACTGGTTCATCATGCTGTAATAGAGGACAAATAGAGCAAAGAAAGGGTATTCCCAAGGATTGTCTGCACAATTCACCCCTCCCTTTCATAAACAAATCCAAGGAGTTGTGATCTTAAGCCACAAATTAAACCACTAATCCAAGCAATTTCATTACATGATGGCTTGTGATTCAAGAGGTGCAGGCTTAATAAATGCAAAACAAGATGTTGGTAATGAACCCCCTAAGGGATTAAACGATTAAGTATGAAACCTCAATTTCACACTTAGACAAACAAGTGACTTGACACCACTTTCAAAGCAAAATGAAAAGCCAAGAAATGAGAGAGGTTGCAGAGATGATTAGTGCTGAGATAAGTATGAAAAGCAGTAAAAACTTACAATCAACTCAAACAGGTGGTGTTTAAAGGCCTAAGACACCAAGCTTGTGAGGACTATTACACTACAACTATGCAAAACAAGACTCAAATACAATAATCAACCCAAAACAGAGTTAAAACAGTCCAAAATAGAGCCTAAAGCATGCTGGAATAACGCTACCACAACCTAGAAAATTAAGCTAAAGAATGGCAACAACTAGGCTAGCAAACAAGACACAAGGAGGGGAGGCTAACCCCTCCAAATTTGGACTTCAAAACCTGATTTTTACCACTGAAAACACTCTAAAAATCAGTTTTTAAAGCCCCAAAAAATGATGATTTGAAAATGAGAAACAAAGGTGCAAAGGCTTTGTAAACAAGGAATAAAGAGGGATGAATCACCCCCTAACCTTAAATGGCCAAAAACACCAATTTCAGCCCATAAAATAAGTTTTTTTACAGCTTAAAAATAGCCCAAAACAATGACAAAAAGATAGGAATACAAGTATGTAAAACAAGCCTACAAAGCTAGTATTATACCGCTTAAAAAGAAAAGTGATTCCAAGCAACAATTCCAAGCAAATACCACCTTCTAGAGCTCAAACCAAGTCCAAGAACACCTCAGCTCAAAGATGAGGGGATTTGGTTAAGGGTGTATAGGCAAGAGTGTAGGAATTGTAGGCAAAAGTGTAGAAAATTTGTAGAGAGAGAAAAATTTTGAGTCTAAAATTTTCTAACCCCAAAACATGAGAGAGGGGGTCCCTATATATAGAAAACATGAAATCTATATAAGGAGATCCAGCCCTCCACGTGTGGACAGATGCATGCATCTGTGCAAACATCTGGCATAAAATATCTGCAGAAAACACTGGTGGCCGACAAGGCATTATTGATGGCAAGTAAGGCACATCAATGGCTGGTAGACAAGAGGTAATGGCCGGCAGCTTCAAGGATGGCCGACAGACCACTAGAGATTGCAGGATAGAAATACCAAGACACGGTCCAAAAATGAGACAAAATGGATACAGGGTTTGAAAGGCTCAAAGTTGTGGCTTTCCACTGAGGACTTCGAGCGCTTAGCAAGCAAACAGACTTATCATTGGATGTACCCGCAAGGACATCCAAGTCTTAAAGGGCCGTCAAAAATGGGGTGTCCACAGCAGGTTAGGGTTTTCCTAATGCGGTTACTTAAGGGAATTGCTAAGGTGAAATGCTTCTAATTCAAGTAACTCCTAATATGCTTCCTAAATTAATCCAACTCAACTACTGCAGACACCCCATTTTTGACCGTCCTCAAGACTTGGACATCATCGTTTGAACACTTGATGATCATCCATGCTCGTGTTCGTTTTGAGTTCCTGAAGGTCTCGGCTGCGCGCCTTGCCTTAGGATCTCTCAACTTGTTTGTTTTGTGATTGGTTGTGGACCAAGGACTTGTGGTTTTACTTCTGAGGGAAGAGGGTGGCTTGTTTGCCATCCCCTCAACCCACCAGCCAAGGCTTGAAGCCATCGGCCTTGTTTTCTTTCCATCGGCCAAAAGTGTTGGCTGGTCAACACTTTTGTTGGTCGGTCGGCACTTATGTTGGTTGATTGGCCATATTTTCTAGCCGAGCCCTTTCCATCTGCTTTTTGCAGATATTTTGTGCCAACTGTGACAGTTGGTATGCACAATTCTGATCCTCCATACACGTGTATGGAGGGATTTGCCCCAAGACTCAATATTGTTCAACAAGCTTGAGAATTGGATTTCTATAAGAAGGGAGCCTCTCCTCCCTTTCCAGAGGTTCAACAAAATAGATATAGAGTTCATATCTCCCTCTATCTCTATATCTCTCTCTCTATATATTTTTGTGTGTGTTTGTGACCTAAAGTGTGTTTTTGTTTATACTTTTGCACTAGAGCACCTAGTATAGCACCTTCCTTTGTAGCACCTTCCTTTGGTTGCTGAGGCACTAGGAAGTTGGTTTCAGAGTTCTTGGGCTGGTTTTGATCCAAGCGAGTGCCTGGAGTTGTGTTCTTGAAGGTGTTCTTCAAGGGTGAGCAACTAACCTTTTGTTTTCCCATTTTGGCTTAATCTTTTAGACCTGTTTACATATTGTTTTAAGCTTAACTATAAACTAAAAAAAGTTCTGATTTTGTATGCTTTAGATGATTGTTTAACGTCACTTTTTGGTTGGGGGTTGTCTACCCCCTCTTAGGCCTTGTTTGGCCTTGTTTGGAGCCACCTCTTTTGGCCTTTGTTCTTGCTTTGGTTTGACCTTTCTACCACTGAAATCCAGAGGATGTTTAGTGGTGGAAAGGTGGTTTTAGAGTCTTGAATAGGAGAGGGACACCCCTCTCTCCTTGTGTCTCATTTGCTTGCTTTGATGGCTCATAATAGTAACATGTTTGCTTAGCTTGTTTTGGCCCCATTTCAGCAAGTATTTGGTGTTATTTTGTCATGTTATACCTCTGTCTAAGGTTGGTTTAGTGATCTCTTGTATGCACCATATACTTGTTTTGTAATCCTCTTTATTGCCTTTACATGCTTTGTGCTTTAAGCTATGATTTTAGCATGATTTTGACTCGACTCAAAGGAGCATTTGTTCATATTTCAGCATGTTAAAGCTCTGTTTCATGTTGTTTTGATCATACATGCATTACTTTGTATAGCTACCATACATTCTAGCTTGTTAGCTTTGAGGGTCCAAGTCATTAGCATGCATTACTTGGGCCTTTTTCATGATTTGGCATCATCTCATATGTGATTTTAGTCCATGTAGTGCAGCCTTACACTTGCATTTGTCATCCTTTCAAAGCTTTAAAGAGTTGGTGTCTTATGTCTTAAGGTTGGGTCATTGTGCATGCCTCCATGATTAGGTCTTCGGGATACCATCTAAGTGGGTTTTTGGGCCTATTTTGACATGCCATATCTCTGTTTCTCATTGGTTAAGTCATGTCATGTTTGGTTATAATGGGTGTAGTGTAATCCCCTTTGTTGGCCTTACTTTTGGCCTTTCATTTTGGCTTGTTTTAGTTTTGGCCCTTGCATGTTTTAGACTTCCTTTAGCATGATATAGGACTGTTTTGGTTGTCCTTGGCTCTTTGGAGCTTGTTTCATGTGGCCTTAGTACAAGCTCCTTGGCTAGCCTTAAACCTTGAGCTTTCTTGCATGTTATGCTTGACTTGTGTGCTTGATTTGGCATCATCCTTGGCATCATTTCAGAGCATGTAGTGTTGTCACGCTTGCATGCTTTGCACTCTTTGAGTGCTTTCGAGAGTTGTCCTCTTTGTGCCTAAGTGATGGACCAATATGTGTACATGTTTGTTTTGCATGTTGGTGCCTTAGTTTTAGTGTTTTGGCCACTGATTTGGGCATGGCTGAGGCCTGCCCATTTCAGTTTAAGTCCGTCTTGCATGCTCCTTGCATATTGTTGCAGACTTGTTCTGTTTCGTCGTTATTGCATACTTGGTACATTGCATTTTGCATGCTTCGTACATTGTACATTTACATGTTTAGGATGCATAGTATTGTTGCATACTTGTTGCATGCCATGTTGTTTACATGTTAGGTTGCGTTGTATTTCCTTTGGCGTGCTCATGTTGCATTGCATCGCATTTCCATGATTGCATTGTATTTGGCATACTTGCATTGCATTATGTTTGGTTTGGGGTGTCAAACCAAACATGAGGACCGAGGGACGTTCGTACTTGAAGTGACGAAACGTGCCCAATCCTCGGTCGCCGACACTCTTGATCCAACATGATAGAGCTCTAGGCATTCATGTGTTTTTGTGCATTCATTCCATCTTGAATCGCACACTTGGCTCCTTTGGCCATCATGCATCGACATGCGTGATTGATGGCCCGAGGGTCGAGCACTACACTTCCTTGAGCTCATGACATGATAGGGAGGGTGTTTGTGCACACATTGCCTTGAAAATGCATTGCCATGCTCTGTTTGTCCTCTCCTGCAGCAAAAAAGCATTCTGCAGGAAGATATGGCCGACCGCCCATCTTCAGTGCCGATCGACTAAAAATTGTTGGCCGAGATCCTCACAAATGGTCGATGACCAATTCCACATGGCCAATGTTCCTATGTTTTGGACGGTGACATCTCATAGTGCTCAGGGAGTGGTTCAGAAGCATCCTTGGGACTTGTACAGTTTTCAAAGGTGCAAAACAGTGCAAACAGAGGCAACATGTGGCATGGCAACGGGTTTTCGAGCGAGGCGACCGAGCATGCATTCGTCCCTCTTCCCAAGGCTGCTTTCCTATTCTTCATAGCTTAATTAATTTGTTTAATTAGTTAAGAGTTATGTAATAATTAATTAGCTAGGGTAGTTAATTAATTATTTGATTTGTATTATTTATTCGAACCGTCCGTCGAGAGGGCGAATTTTGTAATAAGTGTGCGTGAGTGTGTGAATGTCTTCCAACCCTACGTCTTTCTCCCTTTTACTTAACCGCTTACGATGGTTAGTTCTAGATCACGTTTTGATTAGCATACTTATGATTGCATGCTTGCATTCATTCAACTGTATTGCATGCTCCGGGCACGGCGCATCATACTAATTGCATTGTATTTCAATACCAACTTGAATACATGATTATCCAGTGGCATTTCATATGTCATTTTAGAATAGCCGAGCCTATTTCTAGTTACATTTTGCATGTGTTGCATTAGCCATCTTAACATAAACTAGGATCATGCATTGATTACTAACTAGCTATTGTTTTGGCTTGGAGTACTAGGTAAGCTTTTATGCTTTAGCATCTTGCATACGTGTAAGTATTGCCATGTTTAGTATGCTTGCCACGAGGCTATGTGCTTAAGTGATATAACTACCTGAATGCCTGTGGGTGAAGGCTGGATTACTTGAATTGGAACAATTCATCGAAATGTGAATTTTAAGCCCACTTGAGGGTGGCAAAATCATGTTTTCTTAAGCCCACTTGAGGGTGGCAAATCCACGTCTTAGCCTACTTGCGAGTAGCACCTTCAAACCATTTTCAAACAAACATGAGATGTTTTGTTCCAACTTAGGCGATCTAGTCTATACTTGTGTGTTGTGTGCATCACATAGTAATTCTAGCTAATAACCGGAATAAGAACACATGTGTTTTCAAAAACGAAATATCATGCTTAGTAAAGGCCGATCTTCGATTGGGAGAGCGGGGGTGCTCATTACATGACCTCCCCTCTCGTACCCAAGTTCCCGAGCCGAGGAAACTTTGGTGATGACGGACACGTGGCCTTAGGCACGGGTCAGGGTTTCCTAAATCCCCCAAAATAAAAATATTTAGGTGGCGACTCTGTATCTGGCAAAGCAGTCAATGTTTGGCGCTTCTTTACAAAAATCAGTTTTCCAAAACGATTTTCCAGATTTGAACTCTTTGGTGATTTATCAATCTTACATTGCACATTGTGAGTTCAGATTAAGAACCGTGACATTTGAGTCCGAACTGTAGCACAGCATAAAGCCCTTCGGGGCGCGTCTATAGTTTCTGGCGACTTTGTTGGGGATTTAGAGAGCTTGACTCGAACTCATGATATCTTGTTTTGTTTACACTTATGTGTTTCTTTGCATTGCATGTGCATTGGTGCGCCTAGGACATCGTGTTTGCCGCATGCTATTCTTGAATGGTTTGCCGGAGGCATCCTTTGAGAAGCATGCCATAAGGCTGGCCAGTTGCGAGCTTTGCCACGATGGGAACACAAACCTCAGTTTTCACCGAGGCACCCTTTTCTGACCATTCGACCTAGTACATATCGGAAACCATAGTGACTATTCCAAGCTAGGACAGGATGCTTACCCGATTGTAGGTTGTTTGAAAACCGCTATGTGCGTAATGAAACCCTAGCTCCTGACAATAGGACAGGGAAACCCTACCCCAACATATGGGTGTTTTGGCTCTCACTTGCTTGTTATGTGATTTCAGAGTTGGCCTCTACAGGTATGCACATATCAGTCTGCAAGTTTGGGTATCAGGCCTGCGAGCATCAGCATCAGCATCAGTACTTTGAGAATCAGTTATATCTGCGGGTATCATATTCAAATTTGGGGACAGTGATTTGGGAACAGTGATCAGTGGTTGAGAACAGCCCATTCAGCTTATGTTTGCCAACTGTGTGTTGTCTTTATTTAAGTTGTTATGCTGTCCGTTTTCCTGTTCATTATTTCTTTATTATTGCTTTATTTATCTTTTTACAAGGTAGTTTAGCATTATTGATTTCGACCAGACAGATATCCCCTGAGCACTCTGGGTTAGAGGTCGTAGACTTAATCAATCTAGGGATCTGATAAATGGACAAGCAGTGTTCCTTTCTTTACCCCCAGTTGCCAGACGGAGGTCAAGAGGACGCAGTGTATCGGTACAGCAGTCGTCAAATCAGTGGTCTACCCCATCAGTGGACAGTCAGGCCAAGGTCTTAGTTTCTACTATAGGGACAGATATATCGGTTGTGCAGATAGATCAGCGTGATATGGCAGGTATAGAGGAGATGATGCGTCAGCTCCAGGAAAATATGAGGACCATGCAGCAGGACGTTGCCCGTCAAGCAAAATTTTCCAAACAACAGGCTGAGGTCATGGCCCAATAGGCAGAGTTAATCGCCAGGTTACAGCAGCAAACCGGAGCATCTGCTTCACACCAAGTTCCTCCCCCACCAAAAGTTCCAATACCCGGGGAGACACCAAATGTCCAGGAAGATACGAACGTTCCGACAGGGCCGGCTTCGCCCCCAATCCTACCCCAGCTATCCAAAACACCTACCAACCTATCGGATTCCCCCTTTGAGCTTGAGGTGGACCCCACAGTGTTGAAAGTGAGCAAGCTTGAAAAGTTGTTCAAGAAATCTCAGGGTGTGAAGTCCATTTCGGATATTGAGGACGGATACACCGACTCGGCCGTGACGCTGCCGAACCAATTTAAAATGCCTCACATAGACCGTTTCGATGGGTCTAAAGATCCTATGGTGTATTTGCGGCTGTTCTCGGACATACTAAGGCCGATGGGTGTCTCTAGATTGTAGAAACTTTCTCTATTTGGCCGGACCCTGTCAGGTGTAGCGGCTATTTGGTATCCTTGTTTGGCCGGACCCTGTCGAGTGCAGCGGCTATTTGGTATGCAAAGCTGGAGGACTCCGTCAAGAGGAATTATGAGGAGATGGCTAAGGCCTTTATAACTCAATACTCTTATAACACACAGATTGAGATTACAACCCGTGATCTTGAGACCACTCGGCAAGAGCCAAAGGAGAGTTTCTCCGATTTTGTAACCTGGTGGAGGGCTAAGGCCTCGATGATGACCATCAGGCCTGTTGACAAAGATCTGATTCGGATGGTTGTGCGCAACCTCCAACCCAAGCTCATGCAGAAGATGATCGTTCTCCCCCTCCACACCTTTGCAGATCTATATGAGATTGGGGTATAGATCGAGGACGCTATGAAGTAGGGCTTCGTTGACCAGGAGAAGGAGTAGCCCAGGAGGGCGTTTTCTCGCAGTTCAAATGCGTCCACCAGTGGTGATGCAACTGCAAGATCTTCTGAAGTGGGCATGGTCACCACCACCGCATCAAAAATAGCTACCCCATTCACCGGTGCATCCGGAAGTAGCTCACAAAAAACTAAATATCCACCTCGAGTTAAGAGGGCTTTTACCCCCACTTTATATGCCTTTGTCAAAGGTAAGGCTTTGGGGGTTTTGATCAGGAAAGGGCACTTGAAGCCCCTAAAGCCGTGGCCATTGCCAGAAAAACTTTCCCCCTCCCACAACACGGCTAAATACTGTGCATTTCACTAACAGCATGGTCATGACACCGACCTATGCTATAGATTGCATCACGAGATTCAGGATCTCGTTGACAATAAGGTGATTGTGCCTCTGGAGAAACTGAATGTCACAACCAACCCTCTCCCACCACATAACCAAGCTCCACCTCACAAACGCATCAATTTGATCCAAACAGGGGTTGTGTCATACGACCCTAGTATATATATCACCCCTTCTCACCTACCCAAGCCGGAGGTGTTCATTCCTGACAGCACTGACTTGTGCGTGTTGGACATCTCCCAAACCCAACCTGAAACGGTGGTGGTAGCTGTCAAAGATAGAAGTGGGTCGACTGCAGAGGCAGATGAGAATGCAAATACAGAGTCTGAGAGGTCTGCAAGCTTCATGTACAACCCGAGCGGTTACATTACATCAGCAGGCCAGGCTAGGCCGAATGTGGAACTGCTAGTGGAGGCAGAGATTTGTGTAGTACGGGAGGATGGACTTAATCAGGGGCTGGATGACCTGGCAGAACTAGAAGAGGACATTGCTAACCTTCAGTTTTTCAATGAGCAAGATCCGGGAGACGTGACAGTCAACTGGTTTGATTTGAATGGGGCAG
>NW_021029901.1:282153-313514 GCF_004153795.1 Camellia sinensis | reverse complement strand
TACAAAACCCACCTGTGTTGTCACCGCCTGAGCCGGGGAAACGTGGCTGGAAAGGCATTGTAGTATCGGTTGAAGTGCCGCACAACCCGTATACCTTTGGCTTGGGTTATCTGCCCACCAAAGAGGACTGGGTGATGAAAGGCAAGGAGCTAGCTGGGAAAGCCAAAGCAAAGCAGGCGGGGAAGCCTTATGAGTTAATGCACCGACCCATCCAGGGTACCCTAAATGGACGCTTTGTCTGGGAGGGAGAGGATTTTCCCTTCTGCGGCTTCCTAGAACCATGGTTGAATGCAGAGAAATGTCGCTTGCCAGGGTTTGAGATCTTTTTTGACCTACAGTTATCCGGAGATGATGTTACCGAGGAGCAGATACACCATTAGCTGAAGTTGAGTAGTGTAAGGAAGTGGATTCCGAGAGCACCAAGATTGAAATGGGGGTAGCACTGGCTAGTCTACTTTCAGATCCTCCGATCGTACATGAGTGCTTGGGGGATGATCTCTCAGTGTCTATGATTGGGAATGAAGCAGCTGCAAGCCCATCTACAAACATTTTGGATGCATCCATCGCACCCTCCCTCATCTGGCAGTACGAGGAGGGATTCTTATCGAGCAGCACCGAGTCAGGTAGTGAGTCGGAATCTGATTTTACCAAGTTTGTAGGTTCAGAATCAGGTTCCAGGTCATTTGAGTCTGAGTCCGATATTCCTGGGGGTGACAACCCGGATGCCACAGCCCTGTCTTGGTCATCTTTTTCTTTTTCCTTTGAGTCTGTTGTAACAGAGGTATCAGGCGACTTAGAAGTGATTAATGAGAATGGAATGGCTGTGGCTTTTGAGTATTTTTCTGTGCCTTTGATTTATTGCATTAATTTAGACTTTCAAAATTTTGATGAAAACGACGGGGAAGAAATTCGTCTGGTTTTGAAATATTTGCTAGAGCAAAAACCGGAGAAGTTTGTAAAACCGCTGGTTGATGAAATCACCCAAATTAATGTTGGTTCTGAGAAGGCCTCGCGGCTGGTCCAGATCGGGTCCACGTCGTCTTCGGAGGAGCGCGAGCGCTTAGTCGCATTATTAAAAGATTTCAAAGATGTTTTCGTGTGGTCCTACGAAGACATGCCTGGAATCGATACTGAGATTGTACAGCATCGGATCCCTCTTGACCTCGAGGCCCAACCTGTTAAACAGAAGCTCAGAAGGATCCACCCGAACTGGGCTATCAAGATCAAAGAAGAGGTCACCAAGCAAATCGACGCAGGGTTCCTGCTGGTATCTGAATACCCAACTTGGTTGGTCAACATAGTTCCGGTGCTGAAGAAGGACGCTGGGATTCGGGCATGTGTGGATTTCAGAGATTTGAATAAAGCCAGTTCGAAGGATGACTTTCCTCTGCTGCATATCGACGAATTAGTGGACTTCACTACTGGGCACGCATTGCTTTCGTTCATGGATGGATTTTCTGGCTACAATCAGATTGTGATGGCACCCGAAGACCGGGAAAAGACTGCTTTTACCACCCCGTGGGGGACCTACTGTTACAGAGTGATGCCGTTTGGGCTAAAGAATGCTGGAGCTACATATCAATGAGTTACGACCACAATATTGCACGACATGATCCACAAAGACGTTGAGGTGTACGTGGACGACATGATTGTCAAGTCCAAAGAAAGAGAGGGCCACTACACCGCCTTGCAAAAGTTCTTCCGAAGGATCAGAGAATTTCGGTTGCGGCTGAATCCTCAGAAATGTACGTTTGGTGTTATAGCAGGGAAAATGCTAGGGTTCTTGATTACACAGAGAGGTATCGAAGTCGACCCTTCCAAAATCAAGGCCATCTTAGAAATGCCACCACCAAGGACTGAAAAGGAGGTGCGGGACTTTCTGGGTAAAGTGCAATTCATAAGACGGTTTATTGCTAAATTAACCTTGACTTGTGAACCACTCTTTGGTCTCCTGAAGAAAGGAAAGAAATTCCAATAGGACGGCCGATGCCAAGCTGTTTTTGAACAGATCAAGCAATATTTACAGAACCTACCCGTGTTGTCACCGTCTGAGCTGGGGAAACCGTTGATTTTGTACCTTTCAGTGACTGAAACTACAATGGGCTGCATGCTTGCACAGGAGTCTGAGGACAAGGTGGAGAGAGCTATCTACTAGTTGAGCAAGAAGATGCTGGATTACGAGACCCGTTACACTCCCCTGGAAAAGGCTGGTTTAGCCTTAGCCGCTAGGAAGCTGCGGCACTACCTGTTAGCTCACTTTGTAATGTTGGTTTCAAGATTAGATCCCATCAAATATCTCTTCGAGAAACCGGCACTTACAGGCAGGCTTGCTCGTTGGTTGCTTCTGCTTTCCAAATTCGATTTGAAGTATGTAAAGCGCAAGTCAGTGAAGGGGAGAGCGGTAGCGGAGTTCCTAGCCGATCACCCAGTTGAAGGGGATAAAGCAGTTGAGTACCTATTCTCAGACGAGGCCATTCTGCATGTCGAAGAAGAATTTTGGACGATGTACTTTGACGGGGCGTCAACCCAATACGGGCATGGGATAGGGGTGTTACTGATTGCACCCGATAATTCTCGTATTCCTCTAGCATTCAAACTCCGGTTCACAGTCTCGAACAATGAGGCAGAGTATGAAGCGTGTATTACTGGACTAGAAGCAGCTCTGGAACTAGGGGCAAAACGGTTGGACGTCATCGGGGACTCAAACCTTATTATATCTCAAGCAAAAGGAGATTGGAAAGTCAAAGAAGAAAAGATGAGAATATACCACCAGACCTTGGACTTACTGATTCCTCGGTTTGAGAAGCTAAACTTCGCTCATCTACTAAGAGAGAACAATAGGTTTGCGGATTCACTAGCAACTCTATCCTCTATGATAGACATCCCTTTTGGAGTCTGGATGCGTCCGATCATCATCGAGGAAAAATTTGCACCGGCCTATGAGTCGATTGCCGCCATAGATGAGGTACAAGATGAGAACCCTTGGTATTACGATGTCTGGAACTTCTTGGAAAATGAGGTGTATCCACCAGGGGCAAATGCCAAGGATAAAAGGGCAATTTGAAGAATGGCTGCTCAGTTCATCGTCTGTGGAGGGAAGCTATACAAGAGAGGTCATCTCGGGATGCATAAGTTGTGTGTTGATGCCGAAGAGTCCAAGCACCTAATGGAGGCCATCCATGGAGGAGATTGCGGAGCGCACATGAACAGGGTGATGCTAGCCTGAAAAATCCTTAGACAGGGTTACTATCGGTCCACCATGGAGGAGGATTGTATTGGCTTTGTCCGGCGATGCCACAAATGTCAGATCCATGCAAATCGCATGAACATTCCGTTGTCGAAGCTATACAACATGACTTCGCCATAGCCATTTTCAATCTAGGGGATTGATGTGATAAGGGCTATCACTCCGTAGGGGTCCAATGGGCATGAGTTCATTCTGGTCGCGATAGACTATTTCACAAAGTGGGTTGAGGCCCAATCTTATGCGGTGTTGAAAGCGTCACACATTGCAAAGTTCATCAGGAACAACATCATCTGTCGCTACGGAGTCCCGAACGAGATCATTGCAAATAATGGTTCCCACTTCAAGAAGAAAGTGATCGACTTGTTGGAGAAGTACAACGTGACTTTTCATAAGTCATTTACATATCGGCCACAGACTAACGGAGCAGTTGACGCCGCCAACAAGAACATCAAGCGTATTTTACAGAAGATGGTGGAAACCTACTGGGACTGGCCAAATAAGCTGCCATTTGCTCTGTGGGGCTACCAGACTTCAATTCGAACTTCTACTGGGGCGACTCTGTATTCCTTGGTCTATGGGATGGAGGTCGTTCTACCTATCGAAATTGAAGTTCCGTCATTACGAGTACTGGCTGAGTGTCAAATAGCTGAGGCAGATTGGCAGCAGAGTAGGTTCGAGGAACTCATGCTCTTCGATAAGAGAAGGCTAAAAGCACTGTACCATGTTCAAGGTTATCAACGACGAATTGCCAGGGCTTTTAACAAGAAGGTTAAGTCCAGGAATTTGAAAGAAGGAGATTTGGTGCTCAAAGATAACCGAGCTCCCATCCACGACCCTAGGGGCATGTTTAGACCTAATTGGACTGGTCCTTACATCATCAAGTCTATCTGGTCAGGTGGAGCTGTTGTTCTGATGGACCTAGATGGCCTAGAGATCTCCCAACTGATTAACATGGACAAGTTAAAGAAATATTTTCCCTAAGAGGCTCGCTAGGCCGAAAACCCGAAAGGGCAACCTAGGCAAAAGTTAGAGCATAGAAATTTTGAAATTATAAAAACTGAGCTTGCAAGGTTGAAAACCCGCAAAGGGTGGCCTTGGCAAAAGTTAGAGCATAAAAGGTGAGGGTTAATACATGAGTGAACTTGAGCCGAACTACGTAAGGCTTGATTCCCATCTTTGGGATACGTAGGCAACTTCATCCTGAAGTCCAGCCATAAACACTTTCCCAATCAACTTTGTCCATTTGATCACCTCGGTCATCTTTGTCTATTCAACATTCAAGAGTTTGGTTGTGATTTCCGGTGTGGTGCTATTCAGACTAGGAGTAACTTTCCAGTTGCTAGAGTCCAGGGTTATACATCTTAGTGACAGATCTCAGGCGTGTCCAGTTCTGACCCATATCAAAAATGGTTTTGACAAGTTTTAATAAAAGTTGATTTTGCTCAAATTAATCTTTTTACAACTTAGACCATTTTTGGACCGAACGAAAAATTTTCAGTACCCACAACCTTTAATTTTATTGATTTCAATACGGAGTCCTCCTGCTCTTGAATACAAAATTGAAGTTGCTTTTCATTACATTCATAAAGAAAACTTGAAAGTTCTGATTAAAAGCAAATAAATCCGGGGCATAGTCAGGTGTTCCTGCGTCCGCTCCCAGAGCCGGTCAAAGCCTCTGATGCCAAGCTGGGCCCGATCTGTGCCTCTTCAGTGAGCCAATCCAAGCACTCATCAGAGAGGGTGCAACGGAAAGTGGGAGCGGGGACCAGAAGCTCTCTCGTCCTCCATGTTGCAGCATATCGAGCTAGCTACGCACCTCGGACCGGAAATGTAGCAGGGTACTTTATCCCCTCCTCTGGGCAAGTCTAATCATGTTCGAACTGGCACCAGAGCCAGAACGGGAAATAGAAGAAACAATGTGTCATGGCAATCAACTGAATCTTGGGCTGACGGGTCATGCTGTAACTCATTGCCGGCAGGTTAAGCCAAGGGCAGCGCCAAGCAATATGGTCCGCGAACAAATTGCACATCCAGCTATACCACCATCCTTCATTCGGAGCATCGATTAGACGTCGTCGAGAGAAATAGCTGCGAGCTAAATATGCCGGACACGAGTCCACAACTCTCAACTTGTCCATTAACCATACCTGGGGAGGGATGAAAAATGAGAGAATAAAGAATAGAGAGATGTACGTTGAGAGAAAAAGTGAGCAGAAGGTTTTGAGAGAAAAATCGAGCTTGAGGGCCGAGTGATGTGAGATACATATGTGAGATGGGGTGGGAAACATTACCTGCAACAGTAATGGACTCCCCGCAAACCTAGCCGTCTCCCGGCGACGAAAAGCGTCTAAGCCCATCAATGTCTCGGCCAATGTAATGGCGATGCAGCTTTTGCCCTCTTTCAAGCCCTCGGCGACTTCTACAAAACGAGTGTTAAACCCACAAGAGCTTGGGATAAGTAAGAAATGGGACAACATACACAAGCAAAGCGCATGCCATCGATAACCCTGCCAATGATGGTCGTCGCGGTCACCAGCATCAGAAAATCAACAAACCAAGCTCGGAGTGTCCAACTCTCTATCATGAATCAATGACTGAGCGTCATGCACAGTAAGGCCGCACATCCGTCCTAAGGCTTGGACGTGGCCGAACCAAAACTGAGACAAAATTTCCTCGTCGCGCTAGGATTCCATTAAAGCTTGGAAATCCTCAAAAGTGGGACAAATCCCTTGACCGCCAAAACTAAAGACGTGTGTTACCGGATTCCAAAACCTTGCCGCGGCATGGAGGAATGGAAAATGCAGCGGGGTGCAGCCTAGCGTGAATAGTGCATTTATGCCAAAACTCCAGAAATTCAGCCTTTCTGAGCCATCCAAGTTGGCAATCCAAGTTGTGAGATTTTGGACAAGAAGCTCTTCTATTTGGTGCAAATCAGTGTTGAAATGAGGAAAACTACGAAGCTGAGGCTTTTGTAGAGGATAAGGTATTGAGTGGAAGACAGGTGTCAACATTCTGGAGGTGCTTGCCATTTTTGGCCGATCGGCTAAAAATAGTGCCGACCGACCATCCTTTTTGGCCGATGGCTATTTCTTGTGGCCGGTGACCTTTCCCTTGGGCCGATAGACTTCCTTCTTGTTCCCTGAACTGTTTATGTATTGAGCATGCTAAGAATTTGTGACTGGCACCACTTCCAATGCCTTCTGGTGATGATTTTACAAAGTCACGCCTGTTACTTCGATTTGTTTATCGAGTTGTTGTACATTTGCTTATCGAGTTGTATTTCAAATTCTTTAAGTCTTTGCTTTGCTTATCGAGTTGTATTTACACTTGGTTAGCTTATCTAGTTCTTTGTTTTGATTATCGAGTTGTTTTTTTCGTTAGTCGGTTCACTACCTGATTATTACGATGCAAGTGCTTAATTTTCAAACAAAAGTTCAATCTCATTTACATTGTTATGTAATTTGATGCGATGCGATACGATGCATAGAATGTACAAAATACAACACTTTTTGAACAAAATAGCTATTTCATTTCAATCATATCTTTTGCAAAAGTACATAATTTTGAGAAAAGTAAAACCTGCCTGAGGTAGTACAATGTGTTCAAACTACCAGTAAAAAGAAAAGTAAAGCAAAAAAGAGGAGAAAAACAACAAAATGTCTGAACAGAGCAAAGAAAAGAAAAAGCAGTAGAATGTCTGGATCAATATCGATGGCCTCAAGTGCGGGAGTCGGTCCTGGTCCTCTTCCTAGACGAGGGTCCAAGGTCACCACCGCCATCTCCATAGTCAGAATCTGAGCTGTCTCCGGCCTCGCCATGGAACGTCGTCGCCTCCTCGTCAGAATCATTGGGGGAGGGCTCTCGCGAACTACTCTCAGCATGAGCATGCCTATGTCTGCCCCGACTATGGAATGTCATCCCCTGCCTGGCTTCCCCTCCTCCTCGAGTAGGAACAGATGGCCTAGCAGGAGCACCTTCCGCGGTCGGAATCTGGAATAAGACCTGAAAAGGACAAATCGCAAATGCATCAGTTATGCTACGCAAAGCAGAGTATGAATACCAAATATAGTGTATGAATGCTGTGAGCGGTGTATCAGTGCAGAATGCAGTGTATGAGTACAGTCTATGAATGTCGTGAGCAACGCTGTGAACAGTGTGTGGGGTACAGTGCATCAGTGCCGTGAGTGTTGTGTATCAAGTGCCATGTTGATAGTCTGATGCATCAGATTATGTATGAAACAGATTATGCAGAGTTTGACACTGCGGTTGAAAGAACTTACCGGGATGTCATAGATGGTCAACAGGTCGATGCTCTGCTACAGCAACCCCATCACAGAGGCAGTTAGCTCCAGAGACTGGCGAGTGTACTCGACAGAAGCCTGCAAAAGGGTTAAAAGCATCAGTATTCTACGGAATATCAAGAGAAATGAAATGAAATGGCTGTACAGAATGCAAAGTGTAGTAGTACATACCGGGGTCAAGCCATAGACTCCGACGAGCTCATGATCAGCTAGAGGAGGAGCGATGGGTATCTGGTAAGTCTCCCCACCCTGTCCTCGGCATGTCATCGTCGTAGGCAGCTCTGGCCATCCAGCTCCCTGCCCTCTCCGGGACCCACTCCTGCCTCGGGCCGGAGGTACCCTCGGTGCCCCTGCTAGTACTGCTGGCACCGCTGGCCTCTCTCTCTCAACTTGGCGAGCACCGGTCAGAGGCCGCATAACATAAGCTTGAATGTACTCGGCGTAATCGCCCTCGTCTCTAAAGCGCTCATAGCTCCAGCCAATCATGTACTCTCTCATCTCCTCTAAGGTGTACCTCTCAGTGTGCCTCGTGTGGGTAGGAGGAGGTGTTGGAACTGTCTGCTCGGGCACGTCCAAGGTCTGCCGCAAGAAGTGCTCCCCAAAGTACCAAGCGCGGCAAACTGGTCCCTCTAACAAGACCCTGAACCGGGCAGTCTCTCGAGCACCGGCATACCGCTTCCGAACTACGTCAGGCAACGGGGCCCCAGGCTGTCAGGTGATCTGCAAATAATACGTAGTTTGTTATCTACTGTTATTGAGAGTACAATATAAAGCGAAGCTTAAATAAACTATAATGTTTGACATACCTCGGTGCGGTGATGGTGTCAAAGTAGCGGCGAAAGAACATGAAGGACTCCCGTGGCCTCTGCTCGCACCTCACATCGAAGCGGTGGGAAAACAGAACCATGAGGGGTATCTCCTCATCCGACACTAGGGCAAGCCTAGGAAAGTAGGCATACACCCACAAATGTAGAGTGTAACAGAGCATATATGAGTATGCTTATCAGATAAAGCAGTATACAGTGTGCAGTGTGTGCAGTGTACAGTCAGTGTAAAGCAGATTGCGTGCGTGCAGTGTATGTGATGTACAAATAATGAAAAACAAAATTGAAAAGACAGAAAAGGGAACATGTACCTCCCAGGCTCGCCAGTAGCCTCCAAGCAACTGCCCACTGCGGCAGGAGGATGAGTTCATATATCCGTAAAGGGTGGCCAACCCCACGCCACCCCAGTCATAGCTGCGGATCCGCGTCACGTCCACAAGTGCGCTCAGTAGGTAAAGGGTGACAGTGTTCGCCCGGTCGGCGAAGAGCATGGTCCCCAGCAGGAACATGATGAAGCCACAAGCATACTGCTCCTCCTCCTCCCGAGTAGTAGGCGCCTGGATCCGGAAGTGATCCTCGAACCATGAGTACCTCACAAACCCTGATCGGGCAAGAGGTGGCTGAGTGCCAAGCAAGTATAGCTGAGCGGCGTCCCACTCGTCCATGTCTGTATCAAAAGGGATCGAATCACCCCCTACTCCGATGCCTGTGAGCATGGAGAAGTCAAAGGGAGCCATCGTCATCTCCCCGGTGGTAGAAAGGTGGAAGGAGTCGGTGGTGTCCCACCACCTCTCCACCAAAGCAGCAAGAAGGGGCCTGCTCGCAGTGAGGCACGAGAGTCCCATGCAGAAGGTCCTAAAGCCGGCCTGGTCGACAATATGAAGAACCGCATCGGGTGGCTCCATATACCATCCTCAAGCGACGATATTCCCATACCCCTGGAAGGCATGGGAATCTCCCTGTGTTCAAAGACAAACAGATGCGAAGTAGTGTCAGATGTACAGTGTTTGAATGCCTTCAGAATTAGAAAATGCAGCGTGTGTGCATGTGCTCAAATTTAAACAGATATCAGGTGTGGGTGTGCTCACAATGAACTACAGCATATGATGTATCAGTGTGTTTGAATTGTACAGTTGAGAATGCAACGTGTGTGCATGTGTTCAGATTTAAACAGATACCAGGTGTGGGTGTGCTCACAGTGAACTACAGCATGTGATGTATCAGTATGTCTGAGTGAAGCAGTTAAAGAACAGAATCGACTATCACAGTTATATGTTCTATATTGCAGAAAATGAAACAGAGGAAGAATATATCTCAGCGGCGCCATAAGACAGATGTGACTCTAGCTTGCACAACAAAAGCTCCAGTGGCGCGCCCCGCGCATAGCTCCTGAAGTGGCGGATGCCGTCGGGAGGCAACACGTGTATCGCCGGCCTGTAAGTCGCCGGATCGAAAGGCCAGATGTGAAGAGGTAGGAGCTCGACCTCGAGGTCTACGTCCATCTCCGGGGGAGTCCCACCACGTGGAATGCCATCTGCCATCTCAAAAGGAGCGTGAAAAGGGCCGAGAATGTGAAAAACGGGCAAGAATGCGAAACGTCAACCCAAAAGTCAACCCCGAGAGGATAAAAAATGGGAGAAAAGGTTGGAGTGTGGAAAAGGCACGACGACCAAGTAAACTCGGGGGGAAACAAACCCCAAGTAGTGGAAACCAAGAAAGAAACACCGAAAACCGAGTTTTGTTCGGTTTAAAGTCTTCGAAACGAGAAGAGTTTCGCGAATCGAACGACGAAAAGGGCTCGAAAACACAAGAAAAGCAAAGATCGAAGGTGGGAAAATCACCTAGAGAGAAAGAGCAAGGATTTTTGACCAAGAGAAAGTGAGGATATGGGGTTTGGAACCTCCTATTTAAAGACTTGTGGCCAAAAGACAAAACTGCCCCGAAACTGTAATTTTTGGCCAATCAGCAAAATTGTTAGCCGATTGGCTAAATATTTAGCCGATGAGATAATTTTGTGGCCGATGGCCTCCTCTTGTGGTCGATGAACCTCCCACACCCTTGGTTGGGTCAATTATGTGTTTAGGACCTTCATCTCTCAAGATAGTGCAAGAAAGTACACTTTTGAAGCTTAACCAGTCTTCATGTTGACCTCGAACCGTGTCTTCCGTGTACAGCGTTCGATGCGCGCGATGTGTATTCTTTTCGTATCCTTTTATATATTGCAAAAATTCAAGAATTGCTTTTGAGCACGTTATGTTACAATGTTTTGCCATAATTGTAATAAGCGCGCTTGTTATGCGTCTTTTCGCCCTTGCATTGAGCATGCTTCATCTTACTTTCGAGTTGCATCTCAACATTACAAATAACATGCCTTTACCATGCTTCAGTTGAATGTATACCTCTTTTTGTTGTTGCATTGTTACACACATTGCTTGGGTTGTTGCGCATGCTTTACTTACATGTGTTTATGCACCCCGTTCTCACATTGTTACACACATTGCTTGTGTTGTTGCGCATGCTTTACTTACATGTGTTTATGCACCCCGTTCTCGCATTGTTACACACATTGCTTGCGTCGCTGCGCATGCTTTAGTTACATGTGTTTATGCACCTCGTTCTTGCATTGTTACATACATTGCTTGCGTTGTTGCGCATGCTTTACTTACATGTGTTTATGCACCCTTTCGCATTGTTACACACATTGCTTGCGTTGTCGCGTACGCTTTACTTACATGTGTTATCCTGCTTGTTTCACTCGCATTGTTATGCGTACACTTAGGTTGCATTGTTATGCTCGTTCTACTGGCATTGTTATGCCCTACTTGCATTGTTATGCCCTACTTGCATTATTATACTCGTGTTTATCTCATATTGAAATGATTTCTTGATCTAACATTGACCATAACTTTCTACTATATTGTACCTGTTGAATTTCTTTCTTTTGCAGGCACGATATTGTATGTACGGTTCATTCAAGGGAAGTCCCGGTTCAGCTTGACTGCTACCCATCTCCACTCGCGTTTGGCGCGCGTTTGGGCATATCTCTCTCCTCTCGCGTTTAGCACGTGTTTGGATGACTGTGCTATCTTTTCTCTCATGCGTGTGCCATGCTGAGAGACGCTCTATTTCCTCTCATGCGTGTGCCACGTTGAGAGACGCTCTCTTTCCTGTCATGCATGTGCCACGCTGAGAGATGCTCTCTTTACTCTCATGCATGTGCCAGGCTGAGAGACGCTCTCTTTCCACTTATGCGTATGCCATGCTGAGAGATGCTCTCTTTTCTCTTTTGCGTATGCCATGCTGAGAGATTCTCTCTTTCCTCTCATGCGTGTGCCACGCTGAGAGATTCTCTCTTTCCTCTCATGCGTGTGCCACACTAAGAGATGCTCTCTTTGCTTTCTTGCGTGTACCATGCTGAGAAACACTTTCTTCCCTCTCCTGCGTGTGATACGCTGAGTGATATTGTGTTCGAGACCCCGGGTGTCCTCGGTAGTCACTTTTAGTCTTCTCCGCGTGAGACGCAGTGAGAATTGCATAACTTTCTTACATCCTTTATGTTGGAATGTGTAGGACTACTCTCTCTTATTCGCTTGTTTAAATTGTTGTATTTATTTTGCATAAATGCTTCATTATAGCTTTCTTTGCATGATCATAAGTTATGCTCGGCATCTTGCACGTTATTCGCATCTTGCCCCTGTCTGTGGGCGCATCTCTTTGTTATCTTGTATGCTTGTCTGAGTCTTCGGCCTTGTCAAAAATGGGTCATCTCTGGGCTTTGACATTCACTCCCGTCATCTTATGACTTTCGAGTTCTGTCAAAGAGGGGCAACTGTAAACACCCCATTTTTGACCGTCCTCAAGACTTGGACATCATCACTTGAACACTCGATGATCAACCATGCTCGTGTTCGTTTTGAGTTCCCGAAGGTCTCGGCTGTGCGCCTTGCCTTAGGATCTCTCAACTTGTCTGTTTTGTGCTTGGTTGTGGACCAAGGACTTGTGGTTTTGCATCTGAGGGAAGAGGGTGGCTTGTTTGCCTTCCCCTCAACCCGGCGGCCAAGGCTTGAAGCCATCGACCTTGTTTTCTTTCCATCGGCCAAAAGTGTTGGCCGGTCGGCACTTTTGTTGGTCGGTCGGCACTTATGTTGGTCGATCGGCCATATTTTCTGGCCGAGCCCTTTCCATCTGCTTTTTGCAGATATTTTGTGCCAGCTGTGACAGCTGGTATGCCCAATTCTAATCCTTCATACACGTGTATGGAGGGATTTGCCCCAAGACTCAATCTTTTTCAACAAGCTTGAGAATTGGATTTCTATAAGAAGGGAGCCTCCCCTCCCTTTCCAGAGGTTCAGTAAAATAGATATAGAGTTCATAGTTGCATCTATCTGTATATATCTCTCTCTATATTTGTGTGTGTGTTTGTGACCTAAAGTGTGTTTTTGTTCATACTTTTGCACTAGAGCACCTAGTAGAGCACCTTCCTCTGGTTGCTGAGGCACTAGGAAGTTGGTTTCAGAGTTCTTGGGCTGGTTTTGATCCAAGCGAGTGGCTGGAGTTGTGTTCTCGAAGGTGTTCTTCAATGGTGAGCAACTAACCTTTTGTTTTCCCATTTTGGCTTAATCTTTTAGACCTATTTACATATTGTTTTAAGCTTAACTATAAATTGAAAAAGTTCTGATTTTGTATGCTTTAGATGATTGTTTAAAGTCACGTTTTGGTTGGGGGTTGTCTACTCCCTCTTAGGCCTTGTTTGGCCTTGTTTGGAGCCACCTCTTTTGGCCTTTGTTCTTGCTTTGGTTTGACCTTTCTACCACTGAAATCCAGAGGATTTTTAGTGGTGGAAAGGTGGTTTTAGAGTCTTGAATAGGAGAGGGACACCCCTCTCTCCTTGTGTCTCATTTGCTTGCTTTGATGGCTCATAATAGTAACATGTTTGCTTAGCTTGTTTTGGCTCCATTTCAGCAAGTATTTGGTGTTATTTTGTCATGCTATACCTCTGTCTAAAGTTGGTTTAGTGATCTCTTGCATGCACCATATACTTGCATTGTAATCCTCTCTATTGCCTTAACATGCTTTGTGCTTTAAGCTATGGTTTTAGCATGGTTTTGACTCGACTCAAAGGAGCATTTGTTCATATTTCAGCATGTTAAAGCTCTGTTTCATGTTGTTTTGATCATACATGCATTACTTTGTATAGCTACCATACATTCTAGTTTGTTAGCTTTGAGGGTCCAAGTCATTAGCATGCATTACTTGGGCCTTTTTCATGATTTGGCATCATCTCATATGTGATTTCAGTCCATGTAGTGCATCCTTACACTTGCATTTGTCATCCTTTCAAAGCTTTGAAGAGTTGGTGTCTTATGCCTTAAGGTTGGGTCATTGTGCATGCCTCCATGATTAGGTCTTCGGGATACCATCTAAGTGGGTTTTTGGGCCTATTTTGACATGCCATATCTCTGTTTTTCATTGGTTAAGTCATGTCATGTTTGGTTATAATGGGTGTAGTGTAATCCCCTTTGTTGGCCTTACTTGCATCTTGCCTTCGGCCTTTCATTTTGGCTTGTTTTAGCTTTGGCCCTTGCATGTTTTAGATTCCCTTTAGCATGATATAGGACTGTTTTGGTTGTCCTTGGCTCTTTGGAGCTTGTTTCATGTGGCCTTAGTACAAGCTCCTTAGCTAGCCTTAAACCTTAAGCTTTCTTGCATGTTATGCTTGACTTGTGTGCTGGATTTGGCATCATCCTTGGCATCATTTCAGAGCATGTAGTGTTATCACGCTTGCATGTTTTGCACTCTTTGAGTGCTTTCGAGAGTTGTCCTCTTTGTGCCTAAGTGATGGACCAATATGTGTACATGTTTGTTTTGCATGTTGGTGCCTTAGTTTTAGTGTTTTGGCCACTGATTTGGGCATGGCTGAGGCCTGCCCATTTTAGTTTAAGTCCATCTTGCATGATCCTTGCATATTGTTGCATGCTTGTTCCATTTCATTGTTATTGCATACTTGGTACATTGCATTTTGCATGCTTCGTACATTGTACATTTGCACGTTTAGGATGCATAGTATTGTAGCATACTTGTTGCATGCCATGTTGTTTACATGTTAGGTTGCGTTGTATTTCCTTTGGCGTGCTCATGTTGCATTGCATCGCATTTCCATGATTGTATTGTATTTGGCATACTTGCATTGCATTATGTTTGGTTTGGGGTGTCAAACCAAACATGAGGACCGAGGGATGCTCGTACTTGAAGTGACGAAGCATGCCCAATCCTCGGTCACCGACACTCTTGATCCAACATGATAGAGCTCTAGGCATTCATGTGTTTTTGTGCATTCATTCCATATTGAATCGCACACTTGGCTCCTTTGGCCATCATGCATCGACATGCGTGATTGATGGCCCGAAGGTCGAGCACTACACTCCCTTAAGCTCATGACATGATAGGGAGGGTGTTTGTGCACACATTGCCTTGAAAATGCATTGCCATGCTCTGTTTGTCCTCTGCTGCAGCAAAACAGCATTCTGCAGGAAGATATGGCCGGCCGGCCATCTTCAGTGCTGATCGACTAAAACTTGTTGGTCGAGAACCTCACAAATGGTCGGTGACCAATTCCACATGGCCGGTGTTCCTATGTTTTGGCCGGTGACATCTCACAGTGCTCAGGAAGTGGTTCAGAAGCATCCTTGGGACTTGTGCAGTTTTCAGAGGTGCAAAACAGTGCAAACAGAGGCAACATGTGGCATGGCAACGGGTTTCTGAGTGAGGCGACCGAGCATGCATTTGTCTCTCTTCCCGAGGCCGCGTTCCTATTCTTCATAGCTTAATTAATTTGTTTAATTAGTTAAGAATTCTGTAATAATTAATTAGCTAGGGTAGTTAATTAATTATTTGATTTGTATTATTTATTTGGACCCTCCGTCGAGAGGGCGAATTTTGTAATAAGTGTGCGTGAGTGTGTGAATGTCTTCCAACCCTACGTCTTTCTCCCTTTTACTTAACCGCTTACGATGGTTAGTTCTAGGTCATGTTTTGACTAGCCTACTTATGATAGCATGTTTGCATTCATTCATCTGTATTGCATGCACCGGGCTCAGCGCATCATACTAACTGCATTGTATTTCAATACCAACATGAATACATGATTATCCACTTACATTTCATATGCCATTTTAGAATAGCCGAGCCTATTTCTAGTTGCATTTTGCATGTGTTGCATTAGCCATCTTAACATAAACTAGGATCATGCATTATTTACTAACTAGCTATTGTTTTGGCTTGGAGTACTAGGTAAGCTACTATGCTTTAGCATCTTGCATGCAAGTGTTGCCATGTTTAGCATGCTTGCCATGAGGCTATGTGCTTAAGTGATATAACTGTCTGAATGTCTATGGGTGAAGGCTAGATTACATGAATTGGAACAATTCATCGAAATGCGCATTTTAAGCCCACTTGAGGGTGGCAAAATCATGTTTTCTTAAGCCCACTTGAGGGTGGCAAATCCACATCTTAGCCTACTTGCGAGTAGCACCTTCAAACCATTTTCAAACAAATATGAGATGTTTTGTTCCAACTTAGGCGATCTAGTCTATACTTGTGTGTTGTGCGCATCACATAGTAATTCTAGCTAATAACCAGAATAAGAACACATGTGTTTTCAAAAACGAAATATCATGCTTAGTAAAGGTCGATCTTCGATCGGGAGAGCGGGGCTGCTCATTGCATGACATTCCCCTCTCGTACCCAAGTTCCCGAACTGAGGCAACTTTGGTGATGACGGACACGTGGCTTTAGGCACGAGTCAGGGTTTCCTAAATCCTCCAAAATAAAAATATTTAGGTGGCGACTCTGTATCTGGCAAAGCAGTCCATGTTTGGCGCTTCTTTACAAAAATCAGTTTCCAAATCGATTTGCCAAATTTGGACTCTTTGGTGATTTATCAATCTCACATTGCACATTGTGAGATCAGATTAAGAACCGTGACATTTGAGTCCAAACTGTAGCACAGCATAAAGCCCTTCAGGACGCGTCTACAACTACCGATTCTATCACCATTCTCAATCGTTCTGGGACAAACTAAATGTCTTGATTCATTGATCAAGGTTCTCATTCTTTATTATGAAAGTGTAGTTTTATTGGTCTTATATAGAAATGCTTTCTTCAGCTATCCGACTCCGATGCTGGAATTGTTAGCGCACCAGTATACAACTTCACGAGTTGACATTGTCATGCCCGAAATCCGAAGAAAAGTCCTAAAGTCAATTAAACAAACTTTGATTTTTAATGTCTTTTTGTTGATAGAGTAATAGTGTTATAATAATATAACATAGTCGGAGCAAGATAGTCTCTCACCGCAGGTCGAAACGCATGAGCAAGGATTGAACCTAGGCTCTGATACCCAGTTGTGACGCCCCAAAAATCGAGAATATCAGAGAATATATTAACAATAAATGCAGGGTTTATCTAAGATTACAAAATAGGAAACGTCACTAATGAGTCCTTTGGTTAATAACCAAGTAAGATCTCAAAAAGGTTAGAGGAGTCAATATAGCCTACTTTCAAACTCCAACCACCTTAGATAGCAAAGCTACCCTTTTGGCAGATCTTAACAAGATATTAATACAAGGTCTACACTAATCGATGAGAAAATAAGGAATAGGTAATATAAAAGATATGTAATAATTACAAAATCATGTCTTAAATACAACATGGGATATATCACTTACAATCTCAAAACACGTTTACAAACTAGTTTCTAATCCTCCTAGGGTAGCCGTACATCCTTAAATGCTTCAGCTTTGCCTTCGACTGGTCTAATAGTCTTCAATACCTGGAATAAACGTCATGAGCTTTGAATACCTAGTAAACACACACACACCGCGTCCCTTTTTCCTAATCCAATACACCATCACATTTATAACAAGCAAGTAATGAAGCATGATATTCAAGTCTATAACAAGGATTACAAGGTTAGATGCTAGTATTCTAGAAATCCTCCAAAGAGATTTCATCCTCCCAACCACAAGAATTGGACACTAGGCTATTCGGAACTCTCCATTTTGCTGTTTTGCTGCAAAACTTACCTCGGATGCCTACCAACGGTTATATACTGCGTAGCGCCAACCGTAGGGTCTCAAAAGGGATGACGAAAAGAAGAAAATGTTTTACCACCCTGAATCCAATCTTATTCTTCCAAAAATAAATTTACCCTGCTGAATGTCCCATCTGGACCCAAGCTTATCTCACCAATCAAACCATCACAAAGAGTCCGAATACGTCCGTTCCATTCTAGGGTTTACAAGATAATCGTTTGCACAAGACTTAACCTTCAATTAGGGAGCATATCCCATCAATCCATGCAAAACACATTGTCGTCTCTTCATTAGCCAAGTAATCGAAAATCCAATACCATCCTAATTAAGGTTTCCGTTGAGCTAGATGTCTCAAAATTCAGTTAGAACAACTTAACAAGATAGTAATGTCCACATAAGCATGAATATCATCAATTGAAGAAGATAAGGAACATAACCATAACACATGCAATACCATACCAATACATGATCTTGTACAAATAAGCATATTCATGAACACAAGTGTATAAAACACTCATGCAAAACTAAATTTCCAGATTCAATACCATTTAAAGATTAAGCTCAAAAGGCTATTTCAGATTTCTTTTCCGAGCTCGACCTTCCTATGGTTCGCAGAGAATTTAATCTAGTTTTCATAACATGTTTCAGAAATGGAATAGCTTTTCTAGATTTTTAGTTATTTAAGAAACACTCCAGCGCTGTCCAGATTCGTCGACCGTTACAAACATTGCCTTTTCTTACAAACCGCTCACTCTTTTTCAATGAAACCAATTTTTCTTGGAAGCTAACTCCTTAAGGAAGATTTTGACATGACACTGAGGTCCATAAGTTTTTATAAATTTTTCTAGAATTTTTGAAATTTGACTGTAAAATAGATTTTTCATGCACAATACTCAAAATGAGAAGATTTATCAGAAAATAGGCCAACTAAGGGAAATTTTCCACTTCTTTCGTGACGAAAACATACTAAATAATTTATTAATTACTCATATTTTTAGAAAGGTGATGTGCCTTTGGAGATAATGTGAGATATGGGATGAAAAAGGTAGGTTTGCATATATTAAGAGGAAATATGAATAGAAGAAGGATCAATGCCCAATCCATCAAATTTAAACACATGCACACCATTAGAATACATCTGAAAATATTATTTTAATCCTCTAATAACATGTATTTGAAAAATAAAAATAAAAGAGAGAGTTGTATTGTGGCTTACTTGATTGCCTAGTGAAGTGTTTGCACAATTTTTTCTCTTTTTCCTTTCCTCTACCACCAAAGCTCTCTTCCTCTTTTTTATTCTCCCTCTGCTAAAATGTGTAGTGTGTGAGTGTGTTTGATGTGTAAAAATTCTAGGGGAGAGGTTCTATTTATAGGAAAAAAAAATTACGATGGAAGGTCTAAAATGCACTAGGTTGGAATCACTACAAGAAATTACACTTTTGACGACTACTTTTGCCGACAACATCAATTTTTCATCGCCAACAGTATATTTTTGGTGACACAATGATCAATTTTGTTAGATGAGTCTTAAATTCAAAAGTGTTTAGTATAAAGTTTGCCAATTCAGAAAGATGAGGATGGCTTTATGTTTAGTCCAAAATGTATCTTATAAACTACTGTGCCTGAGTGATGCTTCTCATAAATCTGTAAATCTTATAAAAATTATCAATGATTTTCAATTATTTTTGGGCAAATTTATCGTTGTCGAAAAGTAAAGCTTTCTCAACAAACAACTTGTCAGTAAATGTGTTACCAAAAGTTTACTTTTGCCGACTCATATTGTGCTGCTAGAAGTGTAATTTTTGCCAATGCAAATTTGTCGGTGCCAAAAGTAAAGTTTTCTCGACAAACAAATCGTCGACAAATGGAAATATTTACCAACATAAATGTGTCGCCAAAAGTTTACTTTTGCCAACTCATATTGTGTTGCTAAAAGTGTATTTTTTGCCCGCGTAAATTTGTGTCAGGAAAAGTGTTACACAATCATCATATTTGAACTACTTTTACCGACGCAAGGTAAATTGGCGACGATGGATAAAGGCTTTTACCGATGACTATGTTTATCGCTAAAGGAATTACTTTTACCAATGCAATGATAATTTCATCGGCAAAAAGTTTTGCCGGCTCACTTTTACCTACGGGTTGCCAATGTAGCTCTGTGTGTCGGCGAAATTTTTTGCCAATGAATTTTCGCTTTTAGCAACATATTTTGTTGCGTTACGAAAAATGCAATTTTTTGTAATGAATTGGATGGAAAGAATTTGTAATTGATTGGAATGGAATGAAATGGAGGTTGATTGAGAAGGTTAATTATAACTTGGAATATGATTTAGTCCTAGTTGTGTCAAGATAGAACTAAACTGAAACTTAGTACAAACAAATCTCCATGATTTAAGGATTTAGTCAAAATTTCTTCATGAAATCAAGCATTCATGCTCCAAAAAATACGCAACAAGGAATCCCTCTAGGGTGGCTGGCCACATGATGATGATTTGAGGGGATTATTTTATTTTTGTGTGTATAATTTGAAGATATTTTGTGTACAAATTTATTTATTTAAGAAAGGTACAAGTATATATATATGTAATGGTTACTAGTTTGGGGTCAACATGTGATTCAAGAAGAATATGAGGGCCAAGATCTTAATTTATGAATTTGAACATTTAATTAACTGTAGTATTTAATTTATTTAAGGTCTGGAAATTTAATTTGGTTAAAGTTTCTCTGTTTTGAATTAAACGACGAATTATACTGAGAACCAGAAATGTAAAGTTTCTTGTATGGAAAATATATTTAGAAATTTAATTTAATTATTATTAGGGTTTTGGAAATGATTCCTGAGTTCCGAGTTCAATCAGGGTTTTCAAGTTTTCGGTTGGCACGCATGTTCGATTCGATAACTAGAATTGAAGACAAATAAGGATTGGAGGGTCTTTATTGAAATAATTTAAAAGTCATGGACTTAATGGATTTTACAAAGGTTAGGGGCCTCACAATTTGATTGAGTACCTGGAATAAAATTTGAACTCCTCAAAAAATTTTAAGATAAAAAAAAAATACCTTGAAAATAATTTTGAAAAAAAGAAGAAGTTGTAATTTGATCATGTGGTTTTGAACAAAAATGGGATATTTTTCTGTGGTTATGTAATAAATGATGGAAATGCAATTGTTGGGTTGATCACTTTGGTAAAAATTCTGAAAATTTCTCAAACTCCTTGGTTGGGAAACCATCACCTAATTGATAATGATGATGATTTTGAGATACTATGGTAAGTTTGAACATAATTTGACTAGGGTACATCTGCCCATTCACAGTATTGTTTTGCAACCATAGCCCCTAGAAAGGAAGTTCCCCAAGATAAGTAGGACAGACTTAGTTGTTTGTCTCTTACTCAAGACATAGTTGACAGAAAGCCCATGTTAGTCTCACTCAAGCCACCAGAGAAGAAGATCCGCAAGCACAAGCACAAGCCCATCTGAATAGTTCAACCTAATCTAGCGTTAGTGGATCCAGAACAAACCAACCTGCATTTGTCTGTTCCTCTAAGCCCAAAGCACTTCAGGTTTCGGAACCCAGAACCGGAGATCTCGATGGCCAAAGCCCAAAAACTAACTGATATGATTCATGTACTCCAGAGGTCCATAGACACCCTATCTGTAATTATTGATGCCCAAGCTCAAACTTTGAACCAACTACAGGCCCAAGTGGCCTCACCACCACTACCGCCGCCAGAGCAATAGCAAGTTTTGAGGGAAGAAGTGCCGATTATAACGATTCTAGTATAGACCCGACCCATTTACATACTTCTGGATCCGAGTGTCCATGTACTTACCTGTTGTTCATCTCATTTCTATCTTGTGTCTTGTTGAATTTGGCTGCTAGGAGTTTTGGTTGTGTTTGGAACAAGTTGAGAAGTTAGTTTTTCAATGAGTTGTTGCCCAAATATTTTTCTGTTAGCTTGAGTGGTCCCTCTTGCTCTCGAGTGGTCATTTACAGTCTGCAAAACTACTGGATGTGTGATATTTTCGCTCGAGCAATATTTCTTGTGCTTGAGTAGCTTTTTATAGGTTTGAACTTCTAGGAGGGACTCATTGTGCACTCAAGTGGTGGTTTTGGCCACTCAGGTAGTGCCGTTTTTTGCGTCTGTTCGCTCGAGCAGTGTTATGGTCGCTTGAGCAGTCTTTGCGTATATTAGTCCGAGAGAGGGCCATTTTGAGTCACTTTTTTTTATTTCATTCTCTCTCTAAACATTTCAAAACCCTAAATCCATTCTCTCTCTCTCTCTCTCTCTCTCTTCCTAAGTTCTTACCTTCTAGCTCTAAATACTCTCAATCCATTGGTTTTCTCACCATAGTCCTTTGGAGAAAAATGTAGAGCTTAGCGAGAGCTTTCTTTTAATCTGAGCAAATCGTTGTTTCGTCGCCGATGTTTTTTTTGGGGGTCATTTTCTCTTTGCTTCATGAGGTAGGAATTTATTTGCTCCTTTTCAATACTTTGTCTATAGATAGTTATGTGGTAGATTTTATTACATGAAAAACATGTTTGTTATGAATTTTACAAAAGCATGTAAGAGAGATCTAGGGTTTGATAATGTGGAGATTCAAATTGTTAAATGGTTGCTGTTTTGGTTAATTGGATGGTAGTTTTATGTATTGATGTTGAAGAAGGAAAAGATCCATAATTTAATACTTTTAGCTTAATGAATTGAGAAAGGGGTAAAGTTGAACAAGGGTTGTGTTTTATTTATTATGTCTTGTGTAAGTGTGTTAATTGTTAAATTGAAGAGTAAACCATGATGATGGGATGAATTGGGATTGATTATGTTGAGTGAAAATCGGGTTGTGGCTTTGAAATCATGGATGTGGATTTTAAGAAAATTGGTTGTGGAAAGAAAATGAAATTATAATCTTTCATAAATTGAGAATGTACTTAAGATTTGATTTTGAAACCTTTAAATATTTCTATTATAATTGTTGTGGGACTTAAGGTCTCGTGAGAATCAGATTATTATTTCACATGTAGTTAATACATATGTTTAAAGGTTGTGTTCCTTGGTCATCGGTAGAGAATGACATTGTGATGTTGAAAAGATTATGTATATGCAGTACACTCGAGTTATTTATGCTTGTGGTATATTGTGATGGTTAGAATTGTGCATGTGTTGAGAACGAGAGGTACCAGTACCTTCCAACTAGAGCCTAGAGAAATTGGTAGAGGTACCATTACCTTCCAGCGGGTGTCTAATTGGTAGAGGTCCCATTACCTTCTAGCTAGTGACCAGTAAATTGGCTTGTGTTATGGGAAGGTGTATTCTTTGCTTACGGTGCTTAAAGTAGGTAGAGCAGAGTTCTGTTTATCATTATTGTCCCAATGTATCTAGGTGGATCATGTGTTATGATGGTTATGGTTCAGGAAGACTGGGTTGTCTTATATGTTGAGTAAGAAATTGTTGGGTGTTTGTTTCTTTCATTTTTAGTACGAGATGTTATATATATATATATATATATATGTCAGAGTATCAAATAAATTGTTGACGGTATCTTTTTAACATTGGACTAAAGGCCCAGAAAAATATGATGAACATATTGGAAATGAACGTAAGTTATGTATTGATTTTGTAAGTAAAAGTAAGAAATCGAAATTGTTAAAATGGAAAACAAGACGGTTGATATGTGATATTGTTAAAATGGAAAACAAGAAGAAAATGTGAATTATTTGTGTTGTTGAACGGATTGGATGATTTTAGGGAAAAATACTTATGTAAATATACTGTAGTACAAACTGTCACATTATTTACATAGTATAAGTCGAAGCATTCGTGATCATATCTATCTGTAAGTTGTTATTGTTTAGGATCATATTGGAATCCCTATTGGACTTTATGTTCATCGCACGTTGCTAATCTTTTTTTCAGGTGAATGACTAGAAGTGTTTTCAAAAATTGTTAAATGGTTGTTGTTTTGGTTAATTGGATGATTTTAGGGAAAAATACTTATGTAAATATACTGTATTACAAACTGTCACATTATTTACATAGTATAAGTCGAAGCATTCGTGATCATATCTATCTGTAAGTTGTTATTGTTTAGGATCATATTGGAATCCCTATTGGACTTTATGTTCATCGCACGTTGCTAATCTTTTTTTCAGGTGAATGACTAGAAGTGTTTTCAAGATCGAGGATCTTCTTTATCTGTTGGCCACGGGGCTTTATATTTGTTGGCAGAGTGCCGTTGTTGTAAAGGGGTTAAACCCTTTCTCTTTTATGTAATAATGTAAGTCCATGGGCAATTTATTTAATTAAGTCACATGTCACATTCATTACGTACACGAATGAGAGAATCTTCATTTATTTATCTTTATTGATATATTAGAACTTCCATTCTTTGTCTCTAAAATTGTATTATAATGATGGTTTTGGTAATGTATCCGAGTAATAAAATGTGGGAGCGTTACACCGATTGTCCTTATTCCACCCCTCAATTAGCCAAAGGATAAGCCCAAGATTGAAGTACCAAACCTTGACATCAATGCTGACAAAATAGCCAAGTGAAAGAAGGCTATGAAGAAAACTAAGGGTCCTAACTGCATTCTGGACCTAGATGCTGGTTTAGGAGAGATGACTGTGTGTCTTCCTGAAAAGTTCAAAATGCCATATTGATAGGTTTGATGGTTTGGAGGACCCCATGGTGCATGTTCGAGTCTTTGTTGTCATTTTGAGGCCTATAGGACTCACCTGCCAACAAATCTTGTCCTTGTTTGGCTAAACCTTGTCCGGAGTGGTGACCAACTAGTATGCCAAGCTCGATAATGAAATTAAATGGAAACGAGACGAGCTGGCCGAGGCATTTGTTGCCCAATACTCCTACAACACTCACCTGGAGGTAACTATGAGGAAAATTGAAACCACCAAGAAGAACCCAATGAAAGCTTCGGTGATTTTGTCACAAGGTAGAGAGCTAAGGCAGCAAGAATGACCAACCAGCCCGATGAAAAGGACCAAGTGAGAACCATTGTGAAGAACTTGTATCCACCCCTGCTTGGCATCATGTTGCCTCTACCCTTATTTAGCTTTTCATAAGTGTTCGATACCAGATATCAAATACAAGATGGGATCGACCAAGGTATCGTCAAAGTAGAGGCTATTGTACAACCTCAAAAGAAGCCCTTCACCAGAAATATGCCTACCGCGTCATCCAACACCAAACCCACAAAAATCCATGCTATAGGAACCCAAGTCGCATCTGATCTCTTCGCTGGAACCACCCAAACCACCCAATCCACCCACGTCACATTTCCTTGTCTAAAGCAATACAAATCCTTATAAATAAGAAGTACCTTAAACCTGTCGGCCCTAGACCACTCCTGGATCCCCTGCCCTCTAGCCATGACCGCATCAAATACTGTGCCTTCCACTAACAAATCGGCCATGAAATCGATCGCTGTGTTTGACTTTGTCATGAGATATAAGATCTCATTCACAACAAAGTTATAGCTTCACCACAAAAGCCAAATGTCACCACTAACCCTTTGCCTAAGCATAATAAAATTGTCCCTACTCTACCCAATGTTAATGCCATACAAACCACCTTGTCAACCTTCGACCCTAGTCAGTATATTATGTTATCCAACCCACCTAAGCCAATAGTACCCATACTTGAGGAAATGAAAGTGGCCTTCATTGGAAAAGAATCATGAGCAAGTGACCCTAATCCTGTGGCAGTAGTTGTCACTCAGATAGAGGCATTGATCACAAGGTTGAAAAACTTGCAGCAATTAGGATACCCAAGAGAAAGAGAAATCATCATAGAAGACGAATGGGTGGATTTCGTGTTTGGCAAAATGGAACCGATAGAAGAAGTACCAATAATCTCCACAGTGAATGAGCAAGACCAATCTATAGAAGCATATGATCCTAGTAAATACATTGTGCATGTTGATGAACCTAAGCCAGAAGTGGTACCCCCTGAATCTGTGGACATCGATTTCTTTGGGATGGGCCCCACCAAAAAGAGCTTTTCGGCTCTCAATGACTCTAGCACCCCAAACTATCCTAATCATTTGATGGCTTTTAGCATGTGGAGAATCAAGGATGGCGAAGAAGATGACAACAAAAAGGGAGAAGACAAAGATAAAAAGCAAGAAAATGAAGTTGAAACCTACCCGAAAGGCTACTCCGAAATAGAAGATTGAGAAATAGCTGATATCCGAGAATCTATTTGGAATGGTTGGAAAAGGAAAATGCCAATCCTTGACTGCCATGATAAAAGGGAAATACTGAAATGGAGGGATATTAGGTTGGCTGAGGTTCATTACACCATGAAGTTCACAACTATGTGGCACTATAGGAAGAACAAATAGAAAGAAAATCAAGCAGAAATGTTAGAAAGAATCCTCAAACACACAAAGCAGGAAAATCAAACAAATCAAACCCACAACCACAATATTGAAACCTCAAAACCAACATAACGAAAATGATTAATTTCAACAAACAAATGATCTATTAGTTGTGCTATGATTTGTATTGCTGTCTAGTTTTGTTGGTTTTGAAGAAGCTCTGATATATATATATATATATATATGCATACACGCTGATATATATATGTATTGTTGTCTCCAGTTTTTTTTTTTGGTCTTAAAGAAGCTCTAATATGTGTATATATATACATATGCACACTTTGTGTTGGTCTTGAAGATCGATTTGAAGATGCACACTTTGTGTTGGTCTTGAAGATCGATTTGAAGATGATGATCGATAAAGAGAGAAAGAGCAGTGACAGAGCTTGATTTTTCTTGTTTTGTTCTTTTTTTTTTTTTTTTTTTTTTTTTTTTTTTTTTTTTGAAATTTTGTCCCAAAACGACGTCGTTTTGGGTCACTGCAGGAAGCCCAACAGGAAAGGGCTGCAGAGGATCTGGACTCTTTTTTCCCATCATATCCTTTTATCATTTTTTCACCATTATCGCCACCCCTAGTCATCGCTCACCCACTTTCGCCACTATCATCAATGTCAGAGTCAAAAGTTATGCTTTCACCACTATCTATGAAACATTTTTTTTTCTTTTTTTTTAAGAGAGGGGGGGGGGGAAACGATAAAAATCACAATTTATACTTCTACGAAACATTAAACAATATTGCACATCATTTGAGTCACATGACAATGTGGGTGTTTAGGAAGTGGCTATTTTAGAGGCTTTTTAGTTTTTTGGCTATTTTAGTAGCCTATTTTAGTTTTTGTGTTTGGGAAGATATGATGGATTTTTATTGTGTTTGAGAAGATATGATAGATTTTTATTTGAGTTGTTGTATTGAAAAATGTCTTTGAAATGATGTTTGAAGTTGAAATGATAAATTTACCCCTAAGCTCACTTTTTTCAAAATTGGTCTACAAGGGCAAAATTGTCATTTTTGCCTATGGGAGTAGGCTGGTAAAACACTGCAGCCTACACTGCATTGACAATGTAGGCACCGGCCGCTTTGTTTGTTGTGTGTTTTTTTTTTTTCTTTAAAGGGTATAACTACTGTTGAAGCTTTTGGCTTTTTTCACACTTTAAGGCTAAAATAGCCTGTAGCCCCACTTCCCAAACACCACCAATACTGTTGTTGTTTCGTCAACTAATTAAACTAATGTTTTAATAATTAAATTTCCTTTTGACGGGAATGTTTCTATAATAAATTTGATCCCAATAAAATAGGGGATAACACTTCTTTGTAAGAAAATTTTCACCGTGTGTAAAATTGTTATAGGGGATAACACTTCTTTGTAAGAAAATTTTCACCATGAGCAAAAATTGTTATGGTGCTGGTGAGTGTTGATGGTTCAATGTGATCAATGGATGATGGGTCAGATTGATCCAGGTGTTCCAGGGGTCTATTAGCCTTTGTCTTCTAAATGCGTGCCTACAAAAGGTCCAGCGGGGAGGCACAAAGACTAGAGCTGTTTCTCCTTGTAGATACTCCGACGATCAAGTTAGATTGAAAGTGATAGAGAGAGAGAGAGAGAGAGAGAGAGTGTTACTTGTTGTTGTTACCTTCTTCACAAGCTTCCTTATACCTTTTACTAATCATTTCCTTGTCCATTAAAACTGTCTCATTGGCCGAAAGTCTATGGTCTGCTCGCCGTCGACCATGGCACCACACCAGGGGATGAGAGGTCTTGTTGCATTTAATGTCATGACATCCTCATTTAATGCTTGATGCATGGGCTCAATAATTCTGCAGGATCTTTGTCTGCCACGTGGCTAACTCCCTGCCTAACAGGTGTCTAAGTGTCACAGGGTCTGGAATAATATGGGTTATTCGGTGGACCAGCTGTTGAGTTTTACCTAGTAGACTATAACTAAATGACCGTTTGGGCCAGCCAACACAGTTGTGGATTGGGGTGTCCTGAGCCATGTGGGCCATGCCCATCACCCATCAAGTACAATTAAGCTTGGACATTGGCAACCATCAATTTTAACTTTCACATGGGTGTGTCCATGATTAAGAATAAACTTTTGATTCAAATTACCATTACATAACCAGTCAAACATATAGAAAAACAATACAACACAAAGAACAATTTTTTTGAAACCCAGTTGAAAATCTAAAATAATGATGAAAACATCCAAATTTAAACACTTAAATTTTTTTGTTTCAAAAACAAAGAAAATTTTATTGAGCTGAAGTTCCCTCATGGAAGGTGTCGCATACATATAAGCCATATTTTTTTGTTTCTTCGTGTTGAAAAAATGGTTTAATATAGACATATTTTTGGCCAACTTTGAGCCCAAAATTGAGTGGACCCCAAACGTCTTTTGGGGTGGGTCCAAAGAGGTGAAGTGTTTCTTGCCGCGTGGCAAGTCACACGGTGAAGACGGTTCGTCAAAACCATTTATGAGTGAATGGGAAGTTGACATCGTTTTCGGGTCTAACATTAATTTTTTAGATAAAATTCATTTAAATTTTTTCAATAAAAATTATTGTGGGAATTTAATTTAAATTCAAATTTTGGGTTCCTAAGTGGTTTCCTAAAGATTGTACCTGTTCCTTTATTGATTAAATTATTAAAAGAGTTTAATAAAAATATTCCAAACAGTTTAAAAAAACTATTCCACCAACGGTTTTTTTTTTTGATTAAAATATTCAAATAGTTTAATAAAAAACTATTTCAACAGTTTTAAACTTTGTCCACCAACGGATACTTTTTCAAATTGTTTCGAAAAAAAACTGTTCCAAGGGCAATGGTCAGAATCTGTTTGAATTCAAAACAGGTTGCATCTGTTCACTTTCAAAACTGAATCTATTGGACAGATTCACACCTGTTCAGACAGGATGTTTTGTGCCTATAAATACCAACATTCTAGCAGGGTTAGAGGATCCGAAAATCAATCTGGAAATTGTCTCATTTTGCTGTCCACTTTGCTCAAGTGCATATATTCTTCATATATAATTTTAGGAAAAAATAAAGAGAGTATAGAACACAGGTTTGGTTCACCGTACAAATTTGTTTGGTGTGCTACAACAATTTTGTAAAGATCATTGTATCTTGGGAGATAGACACCACTCAACCGTAAGCACCGTAACCGGGCGAATCTGTCTTAAGGACAGAGTGTCACACACTCGACTTGGTCTTTAATTATTTATTCGGTTCAACAAAATAAATTCTATAAGTTTTATTTTATTTTGTTTGAGTTATTTCAATTTATTTTATTTACACAGAAGATTGTTCGAACAATCTTAAGACAGATTCAAATTATTCAGTTTACAGAATTTTTCGTTTGTTTCCCTTTTTCATTCTTCGTTTATGGAAAAATTATTTTCTGTGGATTTACAAAATAATATTTTTGTTGAAAAAACAAATAGTGATTATATACTATTTGACAGATAGTAGTAATATACTGTCTATTTTATTTGATAACTAGTAGTAATATACTGGTGTCATTAACAATTCAGAATATATTTTTGTGGAATTTTGTCAGAAAATTAATTTTGATTTTTAGATATTATTTTTTGAGTTTGATTTTTAGATATTATTTTTTGAGTTTTCATTAATTAAAATTCTATTTCAGTATTTTAATTATTGAAGTGTTACAGAAATTTAATTTTCTGTGTCGAATTAATTTGGTTAAATAAAATTTTATTTTATTTCCAAATTAAATAGAAAAATAAAAGTTACATTCTTGTTTCTTTTATTTTTACAGAATTTAATTCTGTGAATTTGGATTAATTTTCTGTGTAGTATAAATTCTAATTATAATTTTGTTTTATAAATTAGAATTGGTGGCTACTGAAACTAATGCCCAAACAAGTACTATTGTGGTGGCTGCAACTGCGCCAACCCCCTCTCCTGTGGTGACAGTACTGGTAAATCACGGTGAAAAGCCAGAGAAGTTCTCAGGAGCTGATTTTAAAAGATGGCAACAGAAAATGTTGTTCTATCTTACAACTCTGAACCTGGCTCGTTTCCTCCGTGAGGATGCTCCTATTTTGAAAGAAGATGAAACCGACCGGCAAGTGATTGATGCGGTTGATGCCTAGAAACATGCTGATTTCCTTTGCCGGAACTACATCTTGAACGGACTTGACAACACATTATACAACGTCTACAGTCCTATCAAGACAGCAAAGGAACTTTGGGAGTCTTTGGAGAAAAAATACAAAATAGAAGATGCCGGCTCAAAGAAATTTGTGGTTGGCAAATTCCTGGATTTTGTAATGGTTGATTCAAAAACTGTGATCAACCAAGTTCAAGATCTCCAACTTATTTAGCATGACATTCACGCAGAAGGCATGTCTCTCAGTAAATCCTTCCAAGTTGCAACCTTAATTGAAAAATTACCACAAGGCTGGAAGGAATTCAAGACCTACCTCAAACACAAGCGCAAAGAAATGTCTATGGAAGAATTAATTGTGCATTTGAGGATTGAGGAGGACAACTGCAATTCTGAAAAACGGGCTAGTAAGCATCCTATGGAATTTAAGGCAAATGTGGTGGAACATGTTTCAAAAACTAAGAAACGAAAGTCTTCTGGAGAAAGTTCATCACAAGGCTCTAAAGGGAGGGAAAGTACAAGTTTAATGGCAAATGTTACATCTGTGACAAAGAGGAACATCGGGCCAAAGATTGTCGTAGCAAAGGCAAAAGCAAAAGAAGAACAAGCAAGAAGCCTGCTCAAGCACATATGACCGAAGTGGACAATATTTTCAATGGTATAGATGACATCAATCTTTCTGTAATGGTTTCCGAGGCAAATCTGGTCAGAAATCCTAGAGAATGGTGGGTGGACACTGGTGCTACTCACCATATTTGTGCCAACAAAAAGATGTTCACATCTTATTCTACAAAGGACAACAGTGAACAACTTTTTATGGGCAACTCTTCAACTTCTAAAGTTGAAGGACAAAGGAAGATTGTTCTCAAGATGACATCTGGAAAGGAACTCACTCTCAACAATGTGCAGCATGTACCGGACATTCGCAAGAATCTTGTTTCCGGATCTTTGTTGAGTGAGAATAGGTTTAGGCTAGTTTTTGAGAGTGATAAATTTGTATTTACTAAGAAAGGGATGTATGTAGGAAAAGGTTATATGTCTGATGGCCTTTTCAAGATGAATGTAATGACCGTTGTACCATCAGTTATTAATAAAAATACATCTTCTTCTTATTTACTTGAGTCTTCAAATTTATGGCACAGTAGACTAGGACATATTAATTATGGATCTTTGCGTAGATTAATTAATATGGAATGTTTACCTAAATTTGACATTGATTCAAATCATAAATGTGAAATTTGCGTTATGCAAAATTATCCAAAACTCCTTTTTCATTCAATTGAAAGAAGTACGGAACCACTTGAATTAATTCATAGTGACATATGTGATTTTAAATCAATTCAAACTAGAGGTGGGAAAAAATAT
>NW_021029901.1:267344-281151 GCF_004153795.1 Camellia sinensis | reverse complement strand
ATGGTTCGTCAAAACCATTTATGAGTGAATGGGAACATGACGTCGTTTTCGGGTTCGTGGAATAGACATTTAAAGTTTTAATGTGGGTTTCCTTGTGAGGCTTGTCCCACGTTGAAAATTTAAGAAAGTTTGGTTGAGCTTATAAGCTCTAACCTACAACACTTAGGTTGGGCTTCAAGGGGTACCCCAAGTTTATAGAAGGGAGGAGTTATGGACAAAGTGACCCTTAGCCCAAACCACCACACACGTGCGTGCGCGCCGCCATCGGTCCGGCCGAGCCGAGCTGGGCGCTGGTGTGGGTTGTGGGCCGGGTCGGTTCTTGTATTAATTTTTTGGATGAAATTCATTTGAATTTTTTCAAAAAATATTGTGTGTAAATTGGTTAAATCATTATATGGTTTAAAACAAGCGCCAAAGCAATGGCATGAGAAATTTGACAAGGCAATGATGTCAAATGGATTTAAAATTAATGAGTGTGACAAATGTGTTTATATTAAAAACACAGACAAAGGTTATGTCATTGTATGTCTTTATGTAGATGATATGCTCATCATAGGTAGTAATAATGATATGATTAAAACTACCAAGAAAATGTTGAATAAACATTTTGACATGAAGGATATGGGCATTGCTGATGTAATTCTTGGTTTGAAAATTACCAAAATATCAGAATGTTATGCTTTGTCACAATTTCATTACATTGAGAAAATACTTGACAAATTCAGCAAAGATGATGATCATCATGCTAGAACACCTGTAGATGTTAATTTGTTACTATCTAAAAATGTACAGGAAAATATTTCTCAATTAGAGTATGCCCAAATTATTGGAAGCTTAATGTACTTGATGAACTGCACTCGCCCGGATATAGCTTATGCAGTAAGTAAATTAAGTAGATATACGAGTAATCCGGGAGTAGAACACTGGAAAGCAATTATAAAGGTTCTAAGGTATCTCCGATTCACTCGTAACATTGGGCTGAATTATACAAGATATCCAGCAGTACTTGAACGATACTGTGATGCAAATTGGATATCGAATACTAGAGACTCAAAGTCCACCAGTGGGTATGTCTTTACTCTTGGTGGGGCGGCTGTATCATGGAAATCTTCCAAACAGACTTGCATTGCTAGGTCTACTATGGAATCAGAATTCACAGCTTTAGACAAAGCAGGGGGAGAAGCAAAATGACTTCGCCACTTCCTTGAAGATATTCTAATATGGCCAAAACCGGTGCTTGCTATATGCATGCATTGCGATAGTCAATTAGCAATAGGTAGAGCACAGAGTCATATATATAACGGTAAGTCTAGACACATTTGCCGTCGACATAATACCGTAAGACAACCACTCTCTAATGGAATTATTTCCATTGATCATGTGAAGTCTAAAGACAACATAGTGGATCCACTAACCAAAGAGTTAACAAGAGAGTTAGTTGAGAATTCATCGAGGGGAATAGGACTAAAGCCTATTAAATAAGAGATACCACAATGGCAACCCAACCTAGTTGACGGGAGATCCCAAGATCTAGGTTCAAAGGGACAACCGAGTTGTGAATGACTCATAAGGATCACTGGGGAGTCCAACTCCTATCCATTTCTATGATGAAATAAGTAATGTCTGCAGCGTTTTAGGTTAAGTAAAATTTTAATGATTTTTATATCTAGGTAAACCTAGTGGAGTATGGCAGGATACTTTTCATAAGAATCACCTATATGAGTGTGAACTGGGCTGGTTCTATGAGAATTGTGAAGGGCTACAATTCTCTAGAGCACACATGAAAGACCAGGTTGTTCAGGGCCAAAATGAACACAATAGTGAGAAATAAACTATGTCTGGGGATATACTGTGTGAGTTCTATTGTCTTGGTTTACACAAACGGCTGAACAGTTCAAGACATCGTGTTCACTAGTTAGATAGTAAATCCGACAGTGTCTCACAAGAAAAGGTTCAAAGCCAAAAGCTACCTATCATTTGCAGAATATTTTCAATTTCTATACTCTCTGTAATTAGATCATGTTGTTGCATTTTCTCTCCGTCAAATTCCATTCATGTAAGGGATTGTTGAAGAAATGGTTTAATATAGGCATATTTTTTGCCAACTTTGAGCCCAAAATTGAGTGGGCCCCAAACGTCTTTTGGGGTGGATCCGAAGAGGTGAAGTGTTCCTTGTCGCGTGGCAAGTCACACGGTGAAGACGGTTTGTCAAAACCATTTATGAGTGAATGAGAAGTTGACGTTGTTTTCGGGTCTAACATTAATTTTTTAGATAAAATTCATTTGAATTTTTGCAATAAAAATTATTGTGGGAATTTAATTTAAATTTAAATTTTGAATTCCTAAGTAGTTTCATAAAGATTGTACCTCTTCCTTTATTGATTAAACTATTCAAATAGTTTAATAAAAATATTCCAAACAATTTAAAAAAAACTGTTCCACCAACGGTTTTTTTTTTATTAAACTATTCAAATAGTTTAATAAAAAACTATTTCAACAGTTTTAAACTTTGTCCATCAACGGATACTTTTTCAAATTGTTTGGAAAAAAAACTATTCCAAGGGCAACGGTCAGAATCTGTTTGAATTCAAAACAGGTTGCATCTGAATCTGTTGGACAGATTCACACCTGTTCGGACAGGGTTTTTTGTGCCTATAAATACCAACATTCCAGCAGGGTTAGAGGATCCGAAAATCAGTCTGGAAATTGTCTCATTTTGCTGTCCACTTTGCTCAATTGCATATATTCTTCATATATAATTTTAGGAAAAAATAAAGAGAATATAGAACACAAGTTTGGTTCGCCGTACAAATTTGTTTGCTGTGCTACAACAATTTTGTAAAGATCATTATATCCTGGGAGATAGATGCCACTCAACCGTAAACACCGTAGCGGGGCGAATCTATATTAAGGACAGAGTGTCACACACTCGACTTAATCTTTAATTATTTATTCGATTCAACAAAATAAATTTTGTAAATTTTATTTTATTTTGTTTGAATTATTTTAATTTATTTTATTTACACAGAAGATTGTTTCAACACTCCGAACTTGTGCTCTGTCTCTGTGCCATGCTTGTGCTTGCTTTTGTTTGCTCCTGCTATCTCTTACCTACGATCTATTTGAAACATGAGTACAATTTCACAAGTACAACATATTTTTTTTTGCATGAATAATTTATTCGAGAGGCACAAAAAAGGTGAACTGGCTAGATGACCAAGGTGGGCTCGAAAAAAAAAATATGAAGAGAGAGAATAAAAGCTCTTTCTGGGCAACGACTCTGTAGCTACGCTGTGGAACATCCTTAAACATAGCCTACATAAGATCAAAGTACAATGGGAACTGAGCCATTGCTAAGAATGATATGGGCAAGCACGTCACTGCATATACTGGGATTGCCACAAACTTCAATTTATCTTTAAGGACAAAGAAGTGTCCAGCACAGAAAGATATAAGCATTGAAGTTATCGATACGAAGAGTGAAGTTAAACCCAACAAAAGTTTCCTAGGCAAGTCTGTACAAAAATCTCTCTCTTGGAGCCGAGACGTGAGGATGGCGAGGAACATCACCATGGCGGTCATCGAGAAGCAAAGTGCAACAAATGATGAAATGGCAAAGACGTCGAACGCAGGCTGGTTTTTGAGATTTGGTTTGCCATTTTCTGAATTATTGCCACCGGGCACGGTGCTTGAGGTGGCGAAGGCCACAATTGTAATGAGTGCAGCCACCACAGAGCACGACTCAGAGGTGATGGTGAGCCATGTACCGCCTTGTTCGACGAGATCTTTGTGTGCTTCTGAGAATATGTCCTTTGGAGTTTCATTGACTTTGTTGTAATGTGGAAAGAAATGTAGGGGCATCCAGCACCTCACAAACTGCATTACAATTTACATCCGAGCATATAGTTTGCAAATCATATAAATTTTGACAGTGTTTCAAAAGTGACTATAATAATTATGGGAAATTTTAATACATAATTTCTTTAATTATAATATTATTTTAGTTATGACCCATGAATTCTTGAGAAAAGTTAAGGATCATGAAATTTTTTTTATGAAAATGATCATGAAAGATTTGTGACTCTTGGATTACCTTGATTAGTGTATGGTACTTTATTTTAAATGTAATCAAAGCGTCATAAATCTTTCATGAGCATTTTCATGAAAGTTTTTTCATGATACCTAACATTGCTGTGAATTCTTTAATTATGTCCTGTGTTATGTTTAGTTATGATATATATATATTTTTAATTATGACTCATAAAATTGAAATTATGTCATTTTTCTTTTAGTTATAAGCTGTATATGGCATAGTTCTAAATCGCGGTATCGGCTAACGTAACGGGAGTATCGGCCGATACATATCGGGAATCGGGTGCCGCAACTGTGAAATTTTAAAAATCATTAGCAATCCCTCTAAAACCAAATTTTATGCATTTTTTTTTTCTCTTTTAACTTTAATTTGTTACATTTCAATCAAAATTTCGTTATTTAGGAACATTTTTGACTCATTTTCAACTAAATGATTTGTATTTATTTTTGACATATGTTAAACTTTTAATAAAAAAATTGATTTGAATATTTATTTTTTCTTGTACTGAGAAAAAAATAAATATATATATTAATATAAATAGAGGTGCAGGTGTATAAACAGGTGTAGCCACACCACCTCCAAAACAAATAAATAGAAGAAAAAAAAAAAAAAAAAACCTTGTCCCTGGCTTCTTCACTGCAAGTAATATCCAAGTAACTCTCTCTTTTATATCATACTATAAACAAATAAAAAGAAAAAAAAAAAAAAAAAAAACCTTAAACATTTGAATCTACAAATCCACCATAAACTCATGCACCTCCATGTACCCAAGTAACTCTCTCTTCTTACCCATCTCAACTCAGACTCCCAATTCACCTCCATGTATATCCACTTCAATCTCATACTTCCATACCATAATACAACCACCTCTCTCTCTCTCGCTCAAAATGTTGACCGGAAGTTGCAGAATCCCGCCAAACCCAGGCAACTTCAGCTTTAGATTGACAGAACAAAAAAAAAAAAAAAACCAGAAACAGAAACAGAGCACATCAAGAAGAAAAACAGAGTCACGGCACAACAACAACAGAAACAGAGACTGTATCGGCCCGCATTGGCGCATATATCGGATTCACGCCGTTACGTACCGGGACTCGGACGCTACGGTTGTGAATTTCATTCTCACCGGTATACAGGTGAATATCCGAATTGGTGCTATGATTTTCCGGTACAAATCGGCTGGTATGTACTGTACAGACCGATATTTAGAACTATTTTTTTTTTTTTATCAGCAAAAGAAAATTTTATTGATAAAACATACGAGGAATGAAAAGATACAATAAAAAAGGAGGTGCAAAAGCATCACTGTGAAACATCAATATCCCAACCAGGTTGGCACCAAGATGCACACAAAATCATCTGCAAGCACAAACTCCAGAACTCGAAGTTGGTGAGCAACCAACCAACAAAACAACACACAAGAAAACCAAAACAAAACAACCCCCGAAAACACATCAAGACAGAAAGTGTAAAACAAAACAAAACAAACCAACCTCCAATTACACATCAAAACAGCCCCATGCTACCATAAAACACCACCCAGCAGCATGCCAATGACAGACCAAAAACCTCAACCCAGCAGCATCTGCATCAAGCCAAAAACAGAACAAAACAGCAACTGCAACATGCCAAACAGGACAAAAACAACAACTAACCCAGCAGCATCTTCAACTGGTAGGCATGGTTATAATTTGCTGTAGGTTATAAATGAAGTCCTGAACTGAGTAAGAGTAACCCTTAGAATATGCTGTGACCCAGAATGCCACCCTCGCCTTAACCAAATCACAAAAATCATCGATCCAAAATTGGTTTCCATTAAAGATTACTTCATTCCTAAGTTTCCAAATGGACCACATAATTGCCAAAGGGATGGCCTTCCAGATTTGAGTTGCAAGTTGACCCCACTTAAATCCCAACCACCAATGAAACAAGCCCTCTACACTACCAGGTAAAACCCACTGTAAACCCCACCAATTCAACAATCTTGACCCAAACTAGCTAAGCAAAGGCACACCATAGTAATACATGGATAACGAATTCCTTCTCATTTCTGCAAAAACACAATTAACTGAAGTGTTTTGATTCAGCACTCCAATCCTTCGCAGGAAAACAACAGTCTTCAATCTTCCTCTCCAAGCCATCCAACAAAGGAATTGGACTTTTGGTGGAACTAGCTTATTCCAGATCAGATTAGTGCTCATCAAAGGAGTGCTAGGCACATACTCTCTCAAAAGGGAGGCTACACTAAACTGCTGTGATAAACACAGCAGCCATTCCAAACAATCCTCGTGCTCTGCTGCCCCCAACTCAACCTGGCTCACAAGTGATACCAACCTTGCTAATTCCTCAGTCTCCCATGCAAATAATGATCTTCGAAAATTCAAATTCCATTCCCCTGATACACTTCTTCTTTCCAATAACACTCTCAAGGATATCTCCTTCTCTGTTGACAGACTATACAGCCTCGGAAACTCCAACCTAAGACATTGCTGCCCAATCCATTAATCAATCCAAAAATGAGTCCTGTGCCCATTTCCCACCATCAGTTTTGAGTTGTGAAGAAAAATACTTAACAAGAGAGGGTTTGCTTGGCCAACACAGGACTCATTTTTGAATTGATCAATGGATTGGGCAGCAATGTCTTAGGTTGGAGTTTCCGAGGCTATATAGTCTATCCACAGAGAAGGAGATATCCTTGGGAGTGTTATTGGAAAGAAGAAGTGTATCAGGGGAATGGAATTTGAATTTTCGAAGATCATTATTTGCATGAGAGACTGAGGAATTAGCTAGGTTGGTATCACTTGTGAGCCAGGTTGAGTTGGGGGCAGCAGAGCGCGAGAATTGGTTGGAATGGCTGCTGTGTTCATCACCACAGTTTAGTGTAGCCGACATTTAGAACTATGGTATATGGTGCATGTATACTATTTCCTAATAATAAAAAAGTCATTTTTTTTTTTAATTTTTTTGAATATCTTTTTTAAAACTAATTAGAATAATTAATTCTCAAATCAATCATTTATATAGTTGAAATATGTTGATAGATACATATCTCATACCACTAGATTTCCCATTGCATTTGCAAGGCGGCAGCGACATGCATAGCACTGTCACCATCTTTGTCCACTTTACTAAATATGCTGTCTCTCATGACATTCCTCTCTAGTAAGAACTGGTACACATGGGTTTGCCTATTTTCGACTGCCAACAACACTATATTCTTTTCATCAGAGTTTGTGTCGTGGATCGCCACCGGAAAAATATGGAGAATTTTCTTCACTATTTCCATGATACCATATTTCGCAGCAATTAGTATCGGCGTCTCCTTCTTCTCTGCATCATTGATCAGTCAGTATTAAAAAATTTATAATTTTTTTTTTTTTTTTTTTTCTTACTTTGCTTACCAAATAGATGGGCTTTCAATATTTTCTGTGTTTGTTTAGTAGGATGACTAGTAAAGTCCCAAACACTTAAATAAAAATTAAGAAAAAATTGATAGATAACGTAAGAGATGCCATAAGTCATCGACAATATGTGGTTAAAAATGCCGCAAATGTTACTTGTGTGGTCCAAAATCATTTAGTACCAGTGAAAACTACATCCAGAATAAATTTGGATTACGCATAAAAAGTTTTCATTGGGTACACTGTACACCGAGGAAGCACGGGTGCGGATACGAGTACGGTATGAGTACGAGTGCGGGTATGTTAATTTGGCAAAACTCTAAAAAAGTATGATATGGGTATGGCTGCGGTACACCTATATATATATTAATATAATTATGGTTACAGGATTCAAGCTACAAATTAAAATTAAATATCAAAGCTAAAAAGAAAACTACTCATTTTCTTATAATTTAAAACCATTAAACGTTAAAAATAATATTTGTGAAATCTCTTACTTTGACATTTTATGCATTGTGAATTTGTGATCATAATTTATTTTTAAAATCTTTCTTTTTGCTCATCAGTTTGCTATTTTTATAGGGTGAGACCAAAGAAATAATAAGAGACCAAAGAAATATTTAAAGTTAATTGCCAACAGCAAAGGAAAAAAATTCTCAGTTCAAGCAGGTTGTCAATTACAATTTGCATAATACATAAAATTGCATCATTCTCAACCACTACTAATCAACTAATACAGTATCAATATTTAATGTTTTGTGCATAAACTTTAAAAGTTTATTGTGATTAAAGATTTTATAAAGAAATTCTAAGAAGAACTGAAGCAAAAGCATAATGCATAGTCATACATAAAACTGCCCTTTATAGGCCGTGTTATTTTTTTTTGTTCAAATTGCTTTTTAAAACCATCAAAATCATTTGTTGATGTACTTATAAAATTCATACAGATAGACAGGACAGCAAAAAAATATTAAAATTGCTGATCTACAAGGGCACAAAAAAAACAAATAAAAAGTAAAAAATAAAATAATAACTACTAATCTGTAAGGGCACAAAAAAAAAAAGGCCGTGGCGTACCCGAAACGTACCAACGACATACCCATGGCGTACCTACACCGTACCCGAATGAACCAAATGTACCGGATCCTCTTTTGCCATATGTGGTACGCGTGCAGCCGTATCGATACGCGTATCCGCACTCGGTAGAGTGTACACGCAGCACAACCAGAGGCGAAGGCACACAAGGGCCGGGGGGGTCACGTGCCCCCCTGGGTTTTTGGAATTTTTTTTTTTTGTTTTCCAAATATAAAGAAAATATTTTAAATAAAAAAATTTATAAAAATATTATTTAAAGTGAAATGTCAATGACATTTTTAAAATTATGAGAACAATAATGGTTATTCTAATTGAAAGTAAAGAGACTATAGATAAGTTATATTATTATTTATGAAAATTTCAATATAATAGTGATATCTATTATTATTGACATGCAAACATAATTAACCTCAATGAAGATATATGAAATTTATTGGATTGTTAGGTACATTTGACATGCAGAGTTTATCCTATATATGTTTCTTTCCGGTATAACTAAAATGACCACTATATAAATTATAATCAAGCAACACATCTTCAGTAATTAAAAAAAAAAAAATTACAATAGGTCATAACTAACATCAAAATCAGTCAAAACTAACTATTACTTGATATATAGTTATAACCAAAATAACAACTACAAGAAGTTATAACTAAATTATATCTAAAACTATAATGTGTCATAACTAAAGACCACGAAGATCATATTTGCGATATATGATAGATATTTTTTTTATGGTGTGTTTTATAGAATTTCTCTACTAAAATATATTATTTCTATGTCAACTTATGTTATTTTTTAATTTTCCAATCTACCTGTAAATAGTTACTCCCCAATATTTATATAAAATTTAATCTCAAATTCTTTAATTTAAAATTCACATTTATTCAAATAGACTCTTAATATTTAAGTTTAGTAATATCTCATTATTGTTTATTATAAAAATAAAAATAAATAAATAAATACATAATAAATAAATTTGCTTGGTTAGAGTTTTCCAAAAACACTTTTCAGAAAATTCTACTGTCTTGTTTTCCATTTTTTATTTTTACTGAATTTTTTAAATATTTTAAGCAATTTTTTTAATTTTTAGACATACCTAACATAAATATACCTAAAACATAAAAAATTTGTGAAAAAAACTTTTTAAAAATTCACTAAATACCAAAAATATATAATAAAAAAATACGAGAATTCTGTACATTATTTGTATTTTTATGTATTTATTAATTTTTTAAAATATTTTTTCACAAATTTTTTAATTTTTAAATACATCTAAGTAAAGTGCATCTAAAAAAGTAAAAAAAAAATTTAAAATTTTAAAAATATTCACTTAAAACAAAAAAACACGAAAACAAAAAAACTCAATTTTCAAAAAAATTAATCAAAAAAACTCAAACCAAACACACTAATATTATCATTAATTTGTACCCCTCTCTATTAAATTCATGACTACGCCACTGAGCACAACTAAATGAAAAATATAAAATGGATGCTAAATTTTTGTCTCTATAAATCTTAAATCCAACAGAATCTAAATAAAAAAAGACAAGTATCAAAAATACCATCTTCTATCTTTTGTTTATTTTTGTTAGCTTAAATGATCCTTCAACAAACGGCGCGGCTTGAGGGTGTCATCTACTGATAATTGTTGTTGTTGCGGTTTCTGTCCATTATCGTCATACCCATATTGGCTTGAGTGAGGAAGTAGTTTATCCAAGACTTGGAGAGTCGATTTGTGTTGTTGTTTTTTATCCTGCACCTTCTTTATTTCTCTAGATCCTTCGTACCACCACAAACAAGACAAAAAAAAGGAGGAAACAATTCATATAATTTGAGGAATAAAACACCACAACATATAAAAGTTTTAGAGATCAAATTTTAGCTTTTAAAAGTGAAAATTTTGTTGCAAAAGATATTTAGGGACCAATTTCTATCGTCATAAGAATAGTCGCTAAAAGGTCATCTCGAAAAATAAAAAACAAGAATTTTAGAGACAAAATTTTGAAAATGTCACTAATAAATAGACTTTTAGGGACAAAATAATTTAGTCTCAAAATGGTTTATTTTTTAAGACAAAAAATTTGGTCCAAAAAAGACAATAATTCATTACTAATATCTAATTTTGGTTGCTAAAAATATAATACCAACACTTCTCGCAACAAAAATATTTGGTTTCTTAAAAATAAATTTCTCCATGAATTTTGATGTCTAAAACCTTAATTTTTTGTAGTAATATATGTTTTAAGTACCGTATAAAAAGAACAACAGAGGATTGCTGTGGGAAGTTTATTGTATTACCACATCCAAGAATGATTAGCATTGCCTTGGTAATAAGCTTGACGACTTCAAACCAAAATTGGTAATTGGGAGGAAACGTGAGATTCTCTTGAGCTGCCAATTAAACATTATAAACTTAAATTTTAAGTCCAATTGATAAAACCATTAAGGTATTTGATGAAAAATTATCATTGAGTTTAACTTATTAAGTTGTGTAAGTATGTATTTTATCTTAAAGTATGGCACAATGTCACTATAAATTGCGTATTTTTCATAAGAGAATACTAACTGTTGTAATTAATTTGACCAAATTGAAATAAAATCATAAATTTATGATCAAAATTAAACTAATAAAAATTATAAGAACTAAAATAATACAAGGACTAAAGTATAAGAACTATTAGTATAATTTGACGAATTTTTTATATATAAATTTTATTTGTATAATATATCTCACTCAAATTACCACTATGTTTAAGAAAACAAAATGTTAAGATCTGACTAATGAGTTGTTTACATTGACGTTCCATATCTTTTTGTTTTGGTTTATCCTTGCCTCGCCCAACTGAAAAAAGAAAATGGTTAGGTATTAGCACTCCTAACATGGTGGAAAAAAGAAATTATACAACAATAGAACATTACAATAGAGAAAAATTTACACCAAATAATGCAAAAAACAAATTACAAATTGAAGCATAAATGTGAAATAAAGAGGTGGAGAGAGATGTGAATGTGATCCACACATGATCTATATGTCACTACAAAAACTTAAAGTTTTAAAGACCACAATTTAAGACAAAATTATTTTTGTTACGAAAAGTGTCGCCATTATATTTTTAGCATCGAAAATTGGACATTAATGATAAATTATTATCCTTTTAGGGCCAAATTTTTTGTCTAAAAATAAACCATTTTGGAGCAAATTATTATCCGTAAAAGTCTATTTATTTGTGACATTTTCAAAATTTAGTCGCTAAAAACCTTATTTTTAACTTTTCTTAACGATATTTTAGCAACTATTCTTACGACAATAGAAATTGATTCATAAATGTCTTTCAAACGAAATTTTCACATTTAGAGACCAAAAAAATTTGGCCTCTAAAATTCTTATATAGTGTAGTGTGTGTCGACTCCATTTTTGTCTCTCTCATTGTTGATTGGTTTTGTGAAAATTATCAGTACAACAATGTTATAATCCCAAATTAAAAATATCAAAAAAAAGTGTCCAAAATGTAATATTAATGGTCTAGATCACTTAAGGTAGGAGTTTGAAATTGTGAGGGTAATAAGGCTGCTGACCCAGACAGATTTAATCTTACCATGTTCCAAAAATGCTGGAATATCATTAAAGATGTTGTGATCCAATTTATGAATGAATTCCATCAGAATGCTAAGTTGGTTAGACGTATAAATAGCTCTTTTATATCTATGGTCCCAAAGATTGATAACCCTTCTGGTCTCACAAATTACAGACCCATTAGTCTTGTTGGTTCCTTGTATAAGATCCTTGCAAAGGTGCTTTCCAATCGAATGAAGAAAGTCATGCCTAGGATAATCAGTGATACTCAGTCTGCATCATAGGGGGTAGAAATATTTTGGATGGGATCTTGATTGCAAATGAGATTGTTGATGGGTGGAAGAAGGACAGAAAAAAGGGGATTCTATTGAAGCTTGATTTTGAAAAAGCATATGACTCAGTAAATTGGGGATTTCTATTCTCAGTGCTATATAATTTTGGGTTTGGTTCTAAATGGGTGCGTTGGATACAAGAATGTGTGACCTTAGCAAGGATCTCTATTTTGGTGAATGGTTCCCCAACTTCTGAGTTCAAACCACAAAGAGAACTCAGACAAGGCAATCCATTATCACCTTTCTTATTTAACATTGTGGTAGAAGGCCTTAATATATTGTTGGACAGACCAAAACAGCTAGGTTTGATTAGGGGTGCATTAGTGGGGTCTAGTGATCTTAGGATCACTCACTTGCAATTCACTAATGACACCATACTATTTTGTGAAACTGAATGGGATGAGGTTTTAAATATTAAAAGAATATTAAGATGCTTTGAAATTTTGTCGAGCCTAAAATTCAATTATCATAAGAGTGTGGTGAGCGAGGTGGGTGTTCCTACAGCTATATGTATAGAGTTTGCTTCCAAATTACATTATCTTCATCAAAAAATTACCTTTGAAATATTTGGGGATGCCCTTGGGAGCCAGTCCTAGTAGAAAAAAGACTTGGTAGCCTGTGATTGAGAAGTTTAAATTTAAACTGACCTCTTGGAAAAGAAGGTACCTTTCGTTTGTAGGTAGGCTAACCCCAATAAAAGTTGTTTTGTCAAGCTTACCTGTCTATTACCTCTTTTGTTTAAGATACCAGTAGGGGTAGCCAAGGAGATCAATAAATTCAATCAACTTTCTTTGGGGTGGTTCGTACCTTAGAAGGAAAGTTCATTTGGTCAAATGGGGTGATGTTACCGTAAGTAAAAGGCAAGGTGGGTTGGGAGTTAAAAGGGTTAATTTGATGAATGTATGTTTATTGTTAAAGTGATGGTGAAGGTTTGGGGCAGAAGGCAAATCCCTTTGGAAGGAGATGATTTGTAAAAAGTATTATAGGTCTAGTGTTATTTGGTCACCTGAGCTTGTGAGAGGTGGTGGGGTGTCTAAAATATGGGAAGATATTGTGGGTGTTATATTATCCAAGCCTGAAGTGCTGGTCTTTTTCAGTCCAATTCTAAACTTGTCCTTGGTGATGGTTTGAGGACAAGGTTCTGGCTAGACAAATGGGCAAGTAATATTGTTGGATAATCTTCACTGTATTATGAATAGATCATATTTGTATACTTAACAACAAACAGAACACATAAGAAATAAAGGAAATGAGAGAGATTGCTTGATTACAAAAATCAAACCAGAATATAAAAATAAAAAATAAAAACAG